>KQ963075.1:30437-60139 GCA_001563735.1 Leucoagaricus sp. SymC.cos
TTTGGGACGGAGGATAGGGAAGGACTGATAGGGTATGATGAACATATCCAAGAATCAGACGTTAAGGATATACGCGCTATTACCAGACCGTGAGTACATCACCACCTTCACTCTCTACGCTGGCTAACAGCCTCGACAAGATCGGGTGCATGCGTCGACTGCAAGTCAGTCAAAGTGAGTTCGTCCGGAAAGGCAAGCTGAGCGATTTGTTCTTACTAGATTTTTAGGTGCGCTGTGAATTCGCGCCAGGCGAGCGGAAGTGTCGTCGGTGTCAGACAAAAAGCTTGCCATGCACTCCTCGGGAGCGCAAGAAAAGAAAACCAGCTGAGTGCGTATCTGCATATTCCTTCTATTTCCTTCGATTCACCGAGCCGATAGCACACACGAACAGCTGCAGGAAAAGGCGCATGAAAAGGATATTCAGATTCAAAATCTGCTTCGACAATTTGACCAGCTCAGAGCAGATCAGAAGATTCGCCACTGGGTTGAGAAAGCGAACGTCAACGAGGCGGTCGATCAACCAGGTAACCCATATTTCTCTGCTCATTTGGACTTCTTTGAATCCAGATGTCCAGGGCACATTAAATCACGACTTCCCTCACAGCTCAAATGGGACTACAAGGGGAAAAGTCCAGAGTCTGCAGCCATGGCTTTCTTTCGGGGTCAGTCCATAGATTACTGCCGTCAACTCGACTTTGACCCCACAATTAGCCCCTCGCACACACAACGTTACGCCTCCATTGATCATCAAGTATTGCACGCTGTATCCGGAGGAGATTCAAGAGTTGTTCTCACTGTACGGTTGAATTCCATTGCTACACTGCCATCCTTTCGCTCACCACGCTTACCAACTCTTCTCATCTTAGATACTTTGCGCGTATCAACGTAAGATAGCATCATCGACCTGAACTCTCCTACTCATACGTCCTGAATAGCCATTTTTTTCAATCCTTGATCCCGAGCTCCACACTGCCGAGAACCTGATCTGGTCCTGCCCTTTCCTCTTCACAGTTAGTACGTACATTCTCGGAGTCGTCATCAATTTAGGCTCATTTTCGCCTAGTATGCGCAGTTGCATCGCGTTATTATGTCGCGCGGCCAGATGTGTACCCATTGGCTATGGACTTTGCAAGAGACATTGCTGGCCAGATGCTCGTGGAAGGAAACCAGAGCATTGATGTCTGCCAGGCATACTTAATCATGGCTGTATATCCAACTCCACGCAAACGCTGGGCGGAGGACAGGAGCTGGCTGCTGATGGGTGTAGCTATCAGGTAAGTCTATGGATTTAAGTGGACTGTCTATCATCAATGTCGATTCAGGATGGCGATGGAACTCGGTCTTAATCAACCTCCACCCCCAACATGTGACGAGAGACAGAAGCTGAATCGGGTTAGGACATGGCTCAATTGTTATTGCGTAGATGGCTCGCACGCCATTCAATTTGGAAAGATGCCCATGGTCAGGCTTGATGATTTTGTGGCACGAACATCCCAAGAGTGGTACAAATCGTCCTCGATGAATACTGCTTTTGACGTGCACCTTGTTGCTTACGTGCACATCCTTATCATCATAGCAAAATGGCGAACAGCGTTGACCATGTTTGATAAGGGCCAGATGCCGGAGGTTGGTCTGTTTAATGAGGGGATTGAACTCACTAATAAACGAGCTCGAAGGGATACGAGTTGATATCGGACAGCCTGCAGACAGAAGAAAAGCTGACAAGAGAGTTGGATATGTGGGTAGCCGCCTATAAGGAGGAATTCACGTTTATGCGTAAGTGACGGCACAATTTTTCTGAAGCAAAACAAGCTGACTTTATCCTCAGCGCTCCCAATCTGCAACTACCGGTCTAATACAACGCAAATGTTAGATGTTCAACCCCTTGTATTACCTATTGCAGATGCTCACATTTTTTGCAGGATTACTGCGTACCTTCGTTTGGTTGTCCTTGCCTCCGCCTTTCAACATGCCCTCAGGCGGGGCATGTCACGCCAATCTGAAGTGTTCAAAAAGGCCCTCGATGCGGCCAAAATGGTGATTTCGATCATGGTTGAGCGCCTTTATCCTACCGGCCACCTCCGATATGCTATGGAAGCGAATTTCCTCTATGTGGCGTATGCTGCCGCATTCTTGACTAATGTAAAGTCCCTGCCTCAGTTGGGCATTTCAGGTGCTGACGTCCTGCATTGTCAGTTATTGCGACCCAAGTTTCTTCCCCTCCTCGAAGAGAAGCAGCAACGTGAAATCATAATTCTTGTGTCTCGACTGATTGAAGTTCTGAGATCGCGAGATGTTGCCCTGGATGGAAGACACACGCCAGTTTTGTACTCCAAGTTCCTCGCCTCACTGATGGAACGGCATAATGTCAAAACCATGGACACGGCCTCCGAATTCACTGGCTCTTATGCATCATCTGGCTCTGCTCGATCATTTACACCACCTCAACTCTCGTGGCCCGATACCTCGTTCGTGAATACCACGACACCAGCTTTTGTCCCAGAATTCGCGGATGGAATGATTTTCCAGCGCTACGGTGAAGCCGAGATGGACTTTAGTCTTAATCATTTTGTTCGAACAGTTTCTCAAGATTTTCCGTCTCCTGACATCTCATCTCCGGAGTCGGTAAACCTGGACATGCACTCATTAGTCTCCGCCCCGCAAACTTGGCCTGCCATGGTGAATCATAACCAGCAACCATGGTGATTGTGTATCGCATCATTGAATGTTATTACCTATTCTACATATACCCAGTTGTTTGTGTCCCTATATTCCTCTAGTGTAGCATATGGCAAATGGACTTGAGTAAACAGTAATTTCTGGATCAATATAGAGTGAAGCCCCTATTCTATCTACTAAATTAGGAAGACCCGTCACGTCCACGGTCCGTGATGGCAGTATGGCCTACTTCAAGGTACTTGGCTCTAACGTGTTGTGCGCCCGCCTTCACCGTGTGTTTGCACCCTCTCCCCTTGTCTCGCCATAACTCCAGTTCAACTTCATCCGACCCGATAAAATGCCGGCCCTCTTTCAACCAGCAAGAGCGTCTCCTCCACCTCGATTAGCCAGAGCCAATCACGTTCCTGCCACCCCACCTTCCATTGATCTTTCAGTCATCTCTAGTTCCACTGTCGTGGTGCCAGAGCTTAGGAACCTCACACTCGACGATTTTGATGTTATTGAAGCTGTCATCCAACGAGCCGGTCCCCTTACTACCACCTTTCCGATCGTCTTCAAGGCCTACAATGGCGTTCTCAAGGAACGAGGCATGGATGCAGGGGAAGTCAAATATTATGGTAAACTACTCAAACTCGGTACAATGAAAGGAAAGAACTGGGGTGAAAAATGGGAGGCTGTAAAAAGACAGCATCCTCAGGTAGGTTTTGGGAAATATCAAAACAGTTTCAATCCTCACGCTCTTACTAGGAGGGTTCCTCAAAGAACGACCATGATAGCGCGTCATCACGCGTCAAGTCGCGCTCGCAACTCACTCCAACTGTCTCGCATCCTAAAATTCCATTATTACAGGATATCGATGCGGAAACCATGCCTTCGGACACGGATGAAGATGATGGGCTTGCCAATGCCACCCAACGTCACCGTACATCCAATCTTTTCCCAAAAAAAATGCAGTCAAAGGCTCCCAAGCCTTCGGCAGAACATAACTCATACTCCAAAATTTCCATGATATCTTCCCTACGAGGGCTACCTATGTCCGTACTTAACCGTCACTCTATCAGTGACACATCTCTTTTCGAAGCTGAAACAATTTCTCCCGGAAAAGCCGCGAGCTCGGAAAGGTCTACATCTAAAGGTGCACATCATCCACAGAATACTCGTTCATGTACACCGGTCTCCGCCAAACACTTGGGGAATTTTCGTCCTATCTCGAACGGTCGATTTTCGAATGTCAGGCGAGGACGTGGGCAAGAAACAGCAGATGAGGACGATGCATGGAACAAGATCCGAATGCAACAACTAGAAGCTGAAGCAGACCGATTTCGTGGGGAACGATTGTCAGAAAGATGCTGGGAAGTCTGGAAAGAGAGCCATCAGTGGATAATGGTGCGTATTGGCTTGCCTTCAGATCAAGCTTGACATTCTTATGAGATTAGACTTCGCATGAACAAATAGATCAAGCGAGAAACGTATTTCTCCTTCGTTTAGCCTTCCATCACTGGAGAAACACCCTCGCTTCGAGAAAGGCAATATACCAAGATGTTGCTGTCCTTGACAATGAACGGCGACTCTGCGCATTCTTAACTCTCTGGCGGCGAAGATTGCGAGAAAAACAACAAACAAGATGGCGAGCCGATATGCGAAACAAACTCAAAATGATTAAGGACCATCAAAATGCCCGGCTTCTTGAGGAGGCGTGGTCCTTGTGGACTCAGAAATATCAACTCGCATTTGCAGATCAACAATACGCCACGAAGCTGTTACTGGTAGTGTTCTTGAAATGGAAGGAACTTTTTAACCGCGTAGACAAAATTGAGGGAACAGCTGAGCACCTTGCCGCGTTGAAGGATTCAAAGATGCTCCTCAGGTGTTGGCAAGCGTGGCAGACTACCACTGTGATTAGCAAAGCCGAAAAGGAAATGAATACCCGAGTTCAAGCAAGGATCATGTGGCAGGCCTATAGCCTGTGGAGGAAACGCGCGTACGTGATTACTTGTTCTTTGATTGTGCAGATATCGACCTTTGGTCTAGATATGACTTTCACAAAGGAGCCTTCTGCAGAGACCGCAATTTACAAAGAAGATTTCTTTCTCGATGGCAGCTCGCCGTTCAGAAAGTTCATGTGGGTTTCATGAACGCTTTGAGTCAATTTGAAGCATTTTGATCTGGATGCTAGGCACTTGAAACCAGAGCAGACAAACATTCGGCTCGTCGGGACAAGATTCTTGCGTGTGCTGTCCTTCGTGTATGGTTAGCGCACGTTCGCGGACGAGAGGTAGACCGGCAACGAGACAAGAAAGTATTGTATCTAGCATTTTCGACCTGGAAGAAGAAGATCGTCACAAATCGCTACCAGGAGGGTTCGTATAGTTTCGTGATCCTTGGTCCGCCTCGCACTGAGTTGAAATTCTATAGATCTTGCTGCCCGCTTTCACGAGAAGACAAGCACTCGTGTCACCTCCACAGCACTTTCTCGATGGCACACAGTTTACATGTCTTGCCAAACTGCATGCAATACAGCTATCGCTTTTAGGGAGAACCACCTCGTCAAAATGTTTGGATTTGTGTGGCTTTCGCGTTTCCAGGAGGGCGTAGAGAATCGAAAACGACTGAAGCTTGTCAAAAAGTTACAAAACCGTCAAGCGGCGCGAGTGCTGTATCGTATGTTGATCTTCTGCACTATATCTCCAATGTTGACTCATCCTCTTCTAGGCTGGCTTCTCCTCATACGCAAGAGACGTCACTGTGCCCAAGTGGAAACATTAGTGCAAGAGAAAGTACACCAGGTATGAAACGAGCGACTGTTTGAGGTTTACACAAATATCTAAATTAAGTGATAGCACATAGGGCGGAATGCCCTGTCTTATTGGACTGAGCGAGTAATTTTCATGCGTGAACGGGAGCTGAACGCAATGGAGATCTACAGCGCAAAGTTGGAAAGGCAAGCACAAACGTACACTCATAATTATCACTGTGTCCTAACCGCGACCAGGGGCTTTTGGTTACGGCTTAAATCTGTCCATATTCATCATAAAGAAAATCTGAAACTCCTGGAAGATCACCTTGCCTTCAAACAAGAAGGTAAAATGAACCTACCCCTTCAGCAGACTCCGCTCTAAAAGAATTTGTCCAGATATACTACGTCGTTGCTTCCATCGATGGTTAGCTGCGACCCGTGTAACGCAACACCGCCGATACATTTTACAGAACAAGGAAGACGAGACCAAACAAGTGATACTCCAGAAAGTTTGGGACAAATGGAAGTCCAACTATCTTGAGAGGCGTTTGCGACCATTGGTATGAGTCACTTTTGGAATCATTCCTTCGACTTCTCATTCGTTCAAGGAAATTGAAATGTTGATGCGAAGTCAGCAAAACTTGATGTATCAAGCATTTAGTGTTTGGCACGCTAAAGCCAGGGTAAAACAGGACTTTGAGCTTCTTCTAGTTGAAACTGACCAGTGCAATTAGACCAGGCCTGCTATTGTGGCAGTTAAATTCAACGCGGAACATACCAAGCGAAAGTTCTACGTCAAATGGCAGGAGGCTTTACCAATTGCACAGAAAGCTCGAAAAGTCAAGGAGAAACATGATAATCTGATCCTTTGTATGTGTCCTGTGACCGTGTTTATCAGGGCCAATTCAATTGAATCAACTTTGATTATAGCCAGAGTATTCAAGCAATGGCTGGAAGCATATCGCACGAAATTAGTGCTGAAAGCGGTTGCGTTAGTGTTGAACCAGCAGATCTCACAGTATATTCAGTCTTCTTTTAGACGCGCACGGTACCTTCGGCTCCCCACGACTGGAGCGCGAGCAATCAATGGACCACCACCCATCACAAGTTTTCCATCCTCATCGGGATCACCTCCACACGAGTCCACACCTATTTCTTCAACGAACCTATATCCAGTTCGATCAGGAGCTTCATATACTTTGCGACGCAGTCCCACACAGGGCCCGTCAAACGAGGAACCGATCGTAGATGACAGCGAAGCAGTGGACAACACTAACCCGACCCCGACCGGAGAGCGCCCGCGGCGATCTCGCCTTTCGCGGTCCCCATTTGGATTGGGACAAGGAACCGGAATTGTCAGCCTTTTGCGCACGAACATTCATCAAAATCAACAAGGCAAATCAGATCTTAGTCCACCCCGCTCAAGGTATCAATTCCCGAATTTGAAGGCTCGCCGCGGTTCGAGCGTAAATGGAGCGGACTCTCGAGACATGGGTGGCTCATCCCTTTTTGCATCCGTAAATGCGGAAAGCACACCTCCTAGTCGTAGGCCGCGTTCAACGACCTCCGACAATTTGGGTGGACGTTTGACTCAGTGGAATCGGTTCGGGACCGGTCGAAGAGTGAGACAGCCTTCTCCGTCTGTGACCTCACAATCAACAGAATCACCTCCTTCATTGCCTTAATTCTTCCTGGCGAGAGAACCATTCGCTTGGTTTGATCCCTCGTTTTTTGCACCCTATCAGACTTCTAAAACGTCCGTCATTCCAAAGTCTATGTCAACGTGGGTGATGAGCTGTATGCTTATTTTGTCTTTCCCCGGGGACAACTCCACAAACCACCGAGTCATGCGCAACTACGTACCACACTTCATGGACGTTTGACAACATACATGTATAGACACTATGTATTAAGTTATTGCCGCAAATAATCAGTCACCAAGTGGAAAAAGAGGGTACAACTCCACGAACCACCGAGTCATGCGCAACTATGTACCACACTTCATGGACGTTTGACAACATACATGTATAGATACTATGTATTAAGTTATTGCCGCAAATAATCAGTCACCAAGTGGAAAAAGGAGCGGTATTACTCTCGGCTCGGGGTGAGGATGACGAGGTGTTGATAGAAGGGCACTATCCTTCCGGTCTGACCGTATCATATGCTCCATGCATGCAAGAAGCATGAAAGAACCGAATGGTGGGAGAGTGAAAACTGAGCTGTTGGGACCCCGAAAACACTTGGAGGTCGCCGTCAGACTCAGGAGTTGCTATAGTACTGCCAACCAACCCAATTGGCTATCACGAAGTAGAATGTGGTGGGAATGATAAGGATTGCAAAGTATTTGTAGTGGGTATCTTCTGCCAAGGCACACAGCACCTTCAAGAGGGCGATCAATAAGGACGACCTCACCTGTACGGAATGCGGGAACACATACCGGAACATTCGTCGCAGGCAAGAAGGCGCTGAAGAATACGGCATAACTTGCGACGACGAAAAATATGGCACAAGATGCCACGATGGCATGACCGCCGTTAATCTTGGCCATATAAGGCGCTGTGGTTGAGGTCTTGAGGAACGGATGGATGAAAGGGTCACTCCCTAGCCTGGGAGAGTATGTGTGACTTTCCGAAGCAAGGGACTTGTGGCTACCGTGGAGACAGTTGAGCTAATTGGAAATTTTGAATGAGCACCATGCACCTCCTTTCATACACGACATCAGCTCCAACTGTAGGCCACAGAACTCTAGCAATCAGAACAGAACGGAAAGGGAATTAGCCGGGACGATGAACACCAACTATACTGGCTCTCACCGCTCTAATCACAACCAGCATGTCAGGTGAGCGATCCTGCAAGTTACCGCAGACCAGTGCGGAGGTGCCCGACTTCTCATTCTCGTAGTTCTTTGCCAGAAGAGAACACAACGATGTCAAGAAAGGAAGAGGAGCGCAGGACGCCACCTCTCCTTACATCGGAAATTCCAGATGCGGATCTGAGTGTCGATTTTTCCATGATTATGGGGACACCTTCTGAGTAAGGAGAAATTATATGACATTTGGTTCATTTGGTTGATGTTGCCCGGGTGATACAGGGAAACTGAAAAATTGGAGAAACGAAAGTCAAATATTGCAAAACTAAACGAAGAGAACGAGAAGTTGAGGCGGGAACTGAAGGCTATGAGTGAGCGATTGGAAGCTGCAGAGCGCAAACGCGCACAACTGCAGGCCCAGGAGCAGAAGAGTGGGGAGTAGGATACTTTTAGCCAACACGTGACGTTTAGGGTGTTCAAGTTGGCCTCAGCTTAAATCCGCGTTTATCTTTTCAAATAACTTATCTTCTCTCATCTTGACTCCACCAACATCGATAGAACTATCCAATGCAGGTATGCCTTTTTCCTCCCCCTACTGGCTTGTCATCATCTGTCATGCAGAGCCGTAGAACATCCGCTACCGCGGCTGCCCGTCGCATGTCCGAGCGGCGCAGCTCGGGCAAGTCCTCACGTCGCCCCTCAATCGATCCCATGAGGCTTGTTCCGATGGACAAGTCAGTTCAAGTTTTTGGCATTCTAACTCCACCAAGTTAATTCCCTGATTGCAACAGGGTATCTCACATTGGTGGCTCCGATGATTTTAACGTCGTCTTCATCGGTGCGGGAAATATCATGTTCGGTGGGCATTTCACGTCGTTGTTATTATTAGGTGTCACTCACGCGTTGGGTCAGGTTCTGACGAGGGTCCTTGGAACCATTCTTTCCGTTTGGAGCAGTAAATTAAATCCAAGCTGGCACTCCTACCCCATACTCATGCATTTGATTAGCAAACTTGGTCGCCGTCTTAAAGTCGTGGCCCTGATCGACCCTGCCATTGAGCGTGCTACCGCGGTTCTACAGAAGAAATGTGACTCCTTCGTTGTGTCCGCATACCAGGATACCCGTGTCTACAAAACCCTCGATGACTTTGTCAAGAACATGACTCTAAGGGAGAGACCCCGCGCTATCATCATCGGTAGCCCTCCGATGTTCCGTGGTTCTCTTCAACCTGGACAAGACGTTGAAGTTCAAATTCTCAATCATTTCCCTGGAGTGGCAATTTTCATTGAGAAACCGATTGCCACGGGCCCATACGAATATCTGCAGGACGGATTGCAAATCGCGAAGATGATCACTGAAACGAAGACCATCTGTTCCGTTGGGTATATGCCATCATTTGTTACCGGGATGGTGACTAACTCCTGAGCACTCAGATACATGCTGCGCTACCTCAAGGCCGTTCAGCTGATGAAACAAATCATCGAGGAGAAAGATCTGACGGTAATGTGTACGATTGCCCGCTATGCGGCCGCCTACGAGTCTATCGCCAAGCCAGACTGGTGGGACAAATCAAAAAGGTTCGTCCCTGGGTTAATTACCCCACATATATATATATCGATAACTCGATTATCAAGCGCGGGTCCGGTAATTGAGCAAGGCACTCACTTCTGCGATCTCTCCCGCTACTTCGGTGGTGAAGTCGATATTTCATCTGTTAGCGCGCATTCTCTGGAATGGGATGAAAATGCTGGTCAGCTCTCTAAGATACGTATTGACGAGAGTAAGATCGCCCCAGAAAATAGGATACCCCGTGTAACGGCAGCGACATGGTAAGCCACAGCGTACCCCAGGTCAATTGCAAGAATATTGACCGTCCTGAATAGGAAATATGACAGTGGAGCTGTTGGCAGCTTTGTTCACGTTGCTGCCCTCCAGGGCACTGATTACAGCTGTGAATTTGAAGTCTATGCCGACGGATATCTCCTCAAGTAAGCCCCATACTGTATCCGATTTATTTGTCGCTAACATCCATCAGACTAGTCAATCCTTACGTTCAACCCGTTCTTTACGTTCGCAAGCCTGGAGATGACCACGAACAAACTACCACTTTCCCAGATGATGACCCTTTCTTCTCCGAGATATCCAACTGGTTGGATGTGATCGAAGACATTGAAGAAGATCCTGAGGCTGCGCAAATCCTAAGCAGTTACGAGGGTAAGACTTCATCCATTTCCACAGGAGAAAGACAGCTAAAAGGTTCATACAGATGCTGTGAAAACTTATGAGCTGACCTGGGCTATCCGACTTGCCTCTGAGAAATCACGTGCAGCTAAGCTCAGGGCAAGCAATGAAACCGCACAGGCACAGAAAGCGCAACAACCTAACTAGGTCATTACAGACCTTAGAGAAGGAACATTAGATATCAATCAAACTAGCCAATTTCTGAACAAAGGACAATTCCCTGTATACACAAACTATAAGGTGTTGATATCAACGTTGTACCAAGTAGAATCATGCTTTGTCCATTTTTATCTTCTTGGGAGCTGGACTTCCGTCGCCCCGCTCGAAAGAAGTGGTCGAAGTGGGTTCCTGGGGTATGCTTGATACCTCTTTGCGCTTTTTGCGAGTTTCTGCCCGTGCCTTCAATTTCTCCCACTCTTTTTGAAGATGAGCCTTGAGGGAAGGCATATTTTTGCTTTCCACGCCGCAACGAAAGCAGATAAGGGGATTCTTGAGCAAATTTTCAAACTCCTTTCTTGGGAGCTTCGCCATCTATACACGGGTGATGATGTTACAATTTCTTTGGGGCATGAAGAACAGATCGCAGCTTTGACGTACGTCCTGGTAATACGAAGGCACTGCTTCAAACCACGCCAGAACTTCGTCAATATGTAAAAAGAACCCAAGCTTCGGGTGGAACGAGTTGTAATGCTTCTTATTCTTCATCCGGTCGGAGCATAAGTCTGCAGAAAGAACGTGAAGATGGATGTGTCTAACAGAATTAGGTGGAAATTTTGCTGAAAACGCTGCTTCAAGGCACTCATAGTTCAGCAATTACTCACTCTATCGAGGGCGTGCCATGGAAGCCTATCCAGACATCCCAAATAAACCCATATCGTTTCTCCATCTCTTGTTCAATCTCATCCTTCAGCCTCGTCGCGTCTTCTTTCAGAGAAAGTATGACTTGCTTCGCCTGCTCTTTACTGACGTCCTTTGAATTCAGGAGTATGCGAAGACTTGAGAGGTCAGCTACCGAAGGTGAAGGGATCACTAAATCCGAAGTGGCTGTAGCTGATTGAGGGCTCGCAGTCGCAGACGGTGTTGGGGTGGTAGGGGATAGTACGCGAGGAAGGACGAGGAAATGGAAGATGGACTTGGGATACGCGTCGTAAATGGTCAAAGTCTTCTCCGAATGTGAAAACAAGACAGACGCAGGTAGCGTGGCTGGGTCTTTGAGAGCATACGTGCGGAGAATAGTCAGATTTGCCATGACATTGTGCCAAAGAAAAGCGTTGGAGTTGCTTCTTAATTAGTGTCGGTGACGAACCGTGCGATCATAACTCAGGTGTTGGGGTGGCAGGGGTTAGTACGCGAGGAAGGACGAGGAAATGGAAAATAGACTTGGGATATGCGTCGTAAATGGTCAAAGTCTTCTCCGAATGTGAAAACAGGACAGACGCAGGTAGCGTGGCTGGGTCTTTGAGAGCATACGTGCGGAGAATAGTCAGATTTGCCATGACATTGTGCCAAAGAAAAGCGTTGGAGTTGCTTCTTAATTAGTGTCGGTGACGAACCGTGCGATCATAACTCTTACCCTTTGCTCTGGTTCTCTAGCTGAAGCCAAGATCTCACATGGTCTCATTCTTTTCCTCGATGGAAGAGACCGACATACTCTATCCATCTACCTCTTACTCCATCCCGTAAGAGCGGTGGCAAATTATTTCTCCTCACGACCAACTCCTGCCGACACCATCAAATGCCCTTCGCCAGACACACATTGGTACGGTGGCCTGCGTACAGTCCTCGATCTCTCTCGACAGCAGGACGAAGTCTCCTGAACCACTATTATGGGCCCTATGTGAAACTTCTCAGCTATTGCTTCGACGACACTTTCGAGTACTTCATCACGCCATATATCGCACTCGTTGAGGCAGATGTACCACCTGAAATGGCGGGTCCTTTGATATTTCTGGTCGCGTTCGATGTACGGAGTCGACCCCTGCTCCTGATGGACATCAAGGAAGAATGGTGGAAAGACAAGCCGTGCTGTTGTGAGACAGTGAATATTCAGGTTCGTCGTCGGTTGGACTTGGTCTGGGATTGTCCTCTTCCTCGTCTGTGGGGGTTGAGTCCTCTTGGCACCTCTCTCCGTGCGTGCACTGCGGATCATACCACTAGAACGAAACATCCTCCTTTTATTCCTTCTCCCAACGACCCTGATCATCTGCTCCCAGGCGATTATCTGGAAGGCCTTTGGGACATTGACATTCCATCTCAAGCTGGGTTCGACAAGATGAAAGAGGTCGTTACGAGCATTGGCGTGAGTGCAACCGCCAAGCCGTAAGTTATCTTCATCCTCGACTTCACCCCCTTTTTATTTTTGGCTTGCTGGGAGGCCGCCTTTCAACCTGGCAACAAGCTGACCACAGGGCTTACGCACTGTTTTTCAACTCGTGTGGTCAGCTTTTCGAGACGGTTGAAAACTGTTATAATGGGCCTTACATCAAATTCCTCAACTACTGCTTTGCCGGAACGAGCAGTTACACCGTTTCTCCCTACGTTCCTCTTCGCAATATTACAAACATTCATGACTCCGTCGACCCTATGATTATGTCTGTCGTGTACGACGCGGATTATCGGCCTCTACTCTTTTTGGAGGTGAAAGATGATATATGGGCAGGTGTCACCGAATCTCGCGAAATCGCTGATCGGCTTCTCCGCCGCTGTTTTGATTTTGAGGGGTTGTCCTCGTCTTCGTCTGCAGGGACTCAGTCTTCTCTGGACTCGTCTTCGAGTTTACTCTGCGGATGTTTCCACAGGAGAGATTCACCCGCTTTTCAATCCTCGCCCTGACGATATTGATTATGACTTGCCTGTAGAAACTTCGAAAGGTTTTTGGGACATTGACACTATCTCAGGAGGGGTTTGAGGAGATGAAGGAGATTTTCACGGACATTGAGGACTACGCACCGTCTTGATATACTCTCATGTTGCAAGCTTTGGGTTTTCTATGCTTTTCTGATACACATCGGGATAGGATTTATTTACTTCTTCAGCTTCATTCTACACGATCGTTGATAGCTCAATGTCCTGCAATATCCTGATTTTTGACATGCCATTATCATACTCCAATTTATATGCGTTGTAATTGAATGAGATTTAATAATCACCCCAACTGATAGAGAAGATTCCGCTGATTGTTTGAAAGAAATCGACGAGATAAGTCAGAGCTACTGTGGGCAATGTCGGGGAACAAAGTTAGGCTTAGTAAAATATCATGGCCAGTCACAAGAAGACCTCGAAATGCCGGGTGGGTGGACATGGCGCAGCCAGGAGAATTTGGACAAGGGGTTTTGAAAAGGGCCATACAATCAACCATACCAGAGACAACGCTATATATCATTCGTTCCCAACAGATCTGGGGGACAGAAGGAAATCGTCTGCAGAGGCCTCTGTAAATTACATTGAGAATCATCTCTAGAATAGAAACATCAGTAAAATACGCTAATGCTACAAGGTTCTCATTTGTACGAATGCAATGCCGACGAACAAGAAAGGGAATGAATAACGAATATCTCATACGCCACTGACGAGTAGCTCTCTTAGCTCTTCTGAGAGCTTAAGCATGCCCAGGTTGGTCCTCTTAGCTTCATCAGAGGTAGAAGAGGAAGATGTTACTGCCGTTCTGTTCCGAAGTCCGGCGGTCCTCGACACTACGGCAGCTTCTTCTACTTTCCGTCTGTCAATGTCAGCCACAAGCTGAGCAAAGGACAAGAATAGGACTTCAGCCTGGGCAAGGGTAGTGTCGAGCTCGATTGTCATGCTTAATTCATTGCAGTACTGGGAGGGGCTGGAGTCAAAATCTTCATTGACAGGAGAGAACCATACCTTCAAAATCTCATCGAACTGAACCGAGAAACAGTGTGAGATGGAGATGGACGTTTTGGAGAACGTAAGACAAAACGTACTTCAACAAGGTAACGCAGTATCATGTCCCTATGCGACTCGAGTACGGCGAGGGCAACAAAGAGGACAAATTGTGTGCTATAGTAATCCGTCCATAGCACTTCCCACAGCCGCAGTACTTCGTCGAATGGGAACTCGCGTTTGAAGGCAATGAGAACCCATCTTGGAAAGCGGTTAAACGTCTCACCGCTTGAAATTGATAGCCAACGTACCGGAAGCAGAAAAATAGATTTAGACCATCGGTCTTATCTGTAGAGACGCACATAAGCCGGATGCGATCCAGGAGCGAGAAAAATGACTCGCCTAGATGTCTAAAGAGTTCCGGATCCATAACCTCAATCAGCTGCTGCAAAGTCGACAGCTGTTTCTTCATGCCACTTTGATCTCTCAGGAAATTCCCTTTCTATACATCATGTCAGTGAGATTTGCCAGCGCCTGTGCAAAAGAACTTACCATCCTCTCCATGACCTGTACAAAGCACCAAAATGTCATCTCCTCATCCGCATCCATCACCACATATATCGGCGCACAAAGGTCCGACATGCCCTGCACATAGCCTGATCAACAAACAAACGCTCAATTTTCAACGTAGACGCGAAAGGGACAGCTCACAAACATACCCAAATCCTTTTCGTAGAAGTTATACGTGAGCAAGATACTGGCTAACCGTTCAATATGCTCGTTAGTGGGCGATTGAGCGCCGAAGTCGGACAAAGGAGGTGAGATGGTGGAATAGCGTTGATGGACCTTCTTCTCATCGTTCGAGTCCGTATCTATACTTGGTGTTGCTGCAGGTGTGGCGAAAAGCGGCTGCGCTCGATCTGTTCGTCGACAATCTACGTCGATTCGATGCCGTTCCTCAATGATATCTTGCCTGTCAAATACTTCCGGGACACCGTACCAGATGTCTTTGGCTTCCTGGTACTGTTTCCTACACACACTGTCTGTCAAACAACTGTTTCACAGCAGAGGAGGATACGCACCGTTTCTTTTCCCAAACCTTCTCCCTCTCAAGTGCACTCGACTCCCAGTCAAACACACCCAGTAAAAACGGCCACACTTTCTTCCTCAGTTCATTCTTTCCACTTAGACCTCTCCTAAACACTTCTCTCTTGAACTCTTCGACTCTAATGACAGGCTTCCCTTCTTGATTAAACCACCTTGCCCATTCTTTCTCAGTGATAGGTTTTTCTGGACTCCTCGAACTCTTCGGCGTAGGTAAATTGGCAGTTGTGTGCAGCAATTCAAATATCCCAAGAGACGATGTCTCCTGTTCATTATCCGCGTAAACAGAAGGTAAAGCTTGTGCTTCACGTCTTCTCGCTCGTTCACCTTCCTCCGCAACAATCCTCGCCCATCTCGCCAAATATACCCTTGCACTCTCGAACTCCCCAACACCACCCTTTTCAACCCAACTTCCCCATTCCCATTCTCCCGGTGCACTGACCAGACTTTTCACAGGATCCGGTAGATGCGGAACAATAGGTTTGGCTAGGGGATGCGAGAGTATATTTTGCGCGGCATGACGAGTGGCTCGTGTTATATTCGAGAAGCTCTGGAATAGTGCCATTCGCGCCTGAGAAGACCCTGCTGAGCCCCCGACAGGGGTATACGACAATGCAGAGCCGAGTGATCGATGCAACACGGATGACTTGTGCGAATATGCAGCGTTCCCGCTCCCATTTGAACCAGAACCAGAGTTAGAGCTTCCAAGTATGGTTATTGGTCTGGGTCTCCTATGGGCAGGAACAGGTGAATGCGAATTCGCGAAAGATGATTGAGCGAGGATGTCGTCCACAGCATCGTCCTCAAAAATCTGCGTTGTATGCGTCTCAATATCTGCCCTCGAAGGATCGACGAGGAAAAGTGTGGGTTGGAGCGTGGACCGGAGAATATGTGCGTATTGACGTAACCGGGAAAGGAGGTCTTCACCACCCCATGAGTTGATTGGTTTGGGTTGATGTGAAATCTGGCCTGGAGGAGGTGGAGGTGGATAGGTTGTAGTTCCCGGATGAGCTGCTGTGGAGGTAGAAGGGCCGGTCACAGAGGGAATGATAGGGCCACGGGAGGTGACAGGAGAATGTAATGTGAAGGATTTGGATTCATCATCGTGGAAATGGAGAAATGGGAGGGTGTCTCCATTAATAAGGTTGATACCAATTGAACCGTCTAATTGGCGAAGGAATGTCAGTGTGAGGAGTATTTGATTACAGCGGGCACATACACCACGAAGAGAGTGAGGGTGGTTGGACAATCAACGAATATATCGAAGTCAAGGGTACCGAGAAAGCATAAGATTCCGGTCTTTGAGTCGGAAGATCAATGAGGACAACGTCTAGAAAAGAAAACGATGTATGAATCAGTGTTTCTAAGGAAAAGAGGCAGCTGTACGTACCATCGTCTTCTTGGTCTTGCAAAGATCTCTCTTCAATCTTCACAAACTTGTCCCATTCTGCACTTCCTTTCTCATTAAGTAGAGATTCTGGGATCCACGCAAGAAGATAGGTTGGATTCCGAGCCTCCTACTCCTTGCATCAGCCTTCACACTCTTCACAGTCGTAATCTCAGGCTGACGTACCCTCTTGACAAGAGCCACAAAGCCCGGAATGTTATCCCTCGCATACGCAGTTGGGTTGACATACACCCTCGACTTGCTATACACCAGTCGACACCTGTCCTCTTCTCCAGAATGCGCGAGAACACGAGATGACGACGATGAAGATCCAGTACGATCAGGATGGGTAATCTCGACCATAGAGTCAATCTTGACAAGTCCAACAAACCGAAGGCAATTAGCACCGAGCAGTAAACTGTCTCAGAAGACCAAAAGCAGAAAGGCTCACGGAGACAGATAGCAGATTGGAGTCTGGGGGCGAAGGAGATTGACGGTCTGTGACGACCATCCAATGCTGCGTGTATACTTATACAATGGCTGGTTATTCAAAAGGAGTGCTTGGGCGCTGCGGGATCACTGCGCAGAGCAACGACTGCCGTCCGCACTCTGCAGCGATGTCATCGCACGTGACTCACTAGATGGCAAAACGAAAGCATTGACAATGAAATGAAAAGATCGCGTCGTCGTCATCAAGGTGTAATACAAAACACTATGTAGCTTCCATCCCAAACGTAGCGAATTTACTTTTGGTACGACCATACGTTACGCAGAACTGCCGAACAGAACTCGGGGTCAGGATTGAATATTCTAGGAGGGTTAGGTTTACGCACGTCCAGCCTTGGTGGCAAGCCTGTTCAGCGAATCATCGCTCTCGCCTTGCGACCTAACCTGGCCACAGAGAGCAAATGTTGTCGAAGTGGGAAGAGCCCGACCGTTGGCATCGACATCAGCAATGTTGATTTGCACGGAAGCATGGTCCTTGGAGGTGATCAATCGGTCTAGTGTAAATCCCAGTCAGAGAATCGTCCGAAGAACAGAGGTAATGAAAGGATAGAGGATGGGCGAATTTCGGGATGGGGAATGAACCGGGAGGACTTCAGGAATGATACACACTGGTGGCGGCGCACTTGCGGGGGACGTAGAGATCGACGAGGATGCCCTATAATGCACGGTCGTAAGGTTAGCTATTCAGCACCATTGCGTTTATCGACAGGACGTACTTGGTCGTTTTCCATTTTAGCGTTGGGGTGGGCTTGGACACTGCTAGCGAGGATTAGATGGGGGACAGTGGAATGGGTCCGTGAGAAGATGTCAACAAGAACTGTACAGTTACGGAAGATAAGTACTACTGTATTTGCCAGCTCCATCCGAAACAAATACTAGAGATAAGATAAGAAATGGGCTACCTATTCTTACTAGCTATAACGGCGCCTGGGTCGAAGTCTTTTGGAAAGACTTGCCGGACATTGACGTTGATCCTCGTTGAACACATATAGTTCTCGTTAGGCTCCCAAGAACCTCTCTCATTCTCTGGGAGAGAATCACACTTGAGGTGAGGGGGGAGTGTACCCTCCAGTATTCGAGGAACACCTGTCCGCCAATCAATCACCACGAATTAAAACATGGGCTTGTGCTCACCATGATATGCTCTTCGGCAAGTAGGTCCAGACATAATGACGACGTCACCGGAACGCAGTAATATCGGTACCGGTTCTGTATCCCTCGTTTGCCCGCCTATCAGGAATACAGCCGCACAACCGAGCCTGGAATCTCCCTGAGCACCTGAACCTCCAAGGGCTGATTTACTTACGATATTGACACGAGCGGAGAGGTCGCGCACACCTCTGACCGATCAACGTGAGCCATTAGCGTATCCTTCTCTTGATAGAAGTTGACGATTCCAGCATCCGGCTCTGCGAGCACATAAAGTATATCAGTGACTTCATTTAATGCTTTTTTGGAAATACTTGCCATAGGTCTTCTCCCAGTGCCTCCATTCCGGCTGCCCATCACGCCACTGAGACTCAGTCCCATCATAGACAGCATTCCAATCGACAGCCGCAACTGCGTTACGACATATCTCCCGCAAGTCGGGGTCTATAGGACCCTTGCCCTTTGTGAAATCATACTGCTTGGTACCCCAGTGATAGAACCAGCCAATGTTTGCCCAACGAAGTTTAGGTAGAAGAGCCGAAGGCAGTATGGGTTGGGCAGTAGCAGATGAAGGTGGAGGAAGTTTCGGTGTCGAGTTGATCATGGATATCGTATCTGCAGAACCTGGCATGTTGTTTGTTAGCTGTCTTGGGCCTTTAGGTTCCGGTTCTGTGCTTTCTTGAAATGCTTTGGGTAAGATCAGTTTTGCAGAGTCAGGGTCTGATAGTGACTTGAGATGGGCGTTCCAAACGCCCTCAGGGGGGACTACATAATGGATATCGAGGTTTGTGTCATTAGGGTATTTTGCATGATCAGCCAAAGCGTATCGGATCAGTCGTCTTTGTTGCTCCTTTGAGAGGAATGAAGGCAGAATTACCAGCCCTGACTAGATACATGAACTAGACTGAGTAAACTGGATAGATACGTTAGCGTACCAGGTATACTTGGTAAAGTCACTGGCTCACGACCCACAGACTTCCATGGGACTGCGTCAGCTTTCCCAGCCCACCCGCCGAGACGGACCTCCTCTTCTCTATCGTCATCCCGGACAGCGAGATCTAGCACACCACTCAGATCAGGGGGAGGAAATCTTGCCTTGAGCTTCTTCTCTGCAGCTCTAAACGGCGTCCAGTCCTTTTCGACCTCAGGCCTGTTTCTCCTCGTCTTAATATACTGGTTGCGTGCCTTTTTGTACTCCGTAGAGTTCGGATTCAATATGGCGGGCATGGGGAAAGGACAAGTGTGAGGTTGACAACAAGGCCAAACAGAGGGTGAAATCTTGTTGCCGCTGCCGGAAGGCCTTGCCAGTAACACTTTCTGTATGTGATGTCGCTATGGCTGCCTGCCTCGTCCGCTGCTCTTCGCGCAAGACCATACAGCCGTCTCTCTCCTCTTCTCCTTCGTCCTTACGCTCATTCCCACCGTGCCTTCCTCCCCACCCAACGCAGATTCCAGTCTACCCAGCCGCCACCCCAGTCCAGCTCAACCTCTACCCTCTCTGACGAAACCAAGTCGAGTCCACCAGCCCCGAAAGAAGCACCTCAGGCACCCCTCGGCACTCGTATCTGGAAGAAGGTTAAACACGAAGCCCAGCATTATTGGCACGGCTCTAAGCTTCTCGTCTCCGAAGTCCGTATCTCCTCTCGGCTTCAATGGAAAATTCTCCATGGAGAGACGCTTACACGCCGTGAACGTCGTCAACTCAAGCGTACAACTCAAGATTTACTGCGTCTAGTCCCATTTGCAGTATTCGTCATTGTGCCTTTCATGGAACTTCTCCTTCCCGTTGCGTTGAAATTGTTCCCGAACATGTTACCTTCAACGTTCGAGGATAAATTCGCGGCGGAGGAGAAACAACGAAAATTGTTGCGAGTTAGATTAGACATGGCGAAATTCCTGCAAGAGACATTACGCGAGTCCGGGTTACGGGCTAACGCGCATATTGTGGGGAGTGATGCGTTCAAAGAGTTCTTCCGAAAAGTTCGCTCGACGGGTGAAGCACCTTCAGCTCAAGATGTTATCAACGTCGCGAAGTTGTTTGACGATGATTTGACCCTGGATAATCTTTCGCGCCCGCAACTTGTGTCCATGTCCCGGTACATGGGTCTTAACGCGTTCGGAACGGACAATTTCCTTCGTGGTACCATTCGCACACGACTCGTCAACCTGCGTAGGGATGATCAGCTCATTGACTCTGAGGGTGTTGATGAGCTTTCCGTGTCGGAACTCCAAGCTGCATGTCAAAGCCGGGGAATCCGTACATCCGGTGTATCCCCCGCGCGACTTCGCGAAGAGCTGATGACATGGATCCAACTGCACCTCCACAACCGCGTTTCCGGCGTCCTTCTCGTCCTTGGACGTGCCTTCCAATTTGACCGTAAACCTGGAGAAGACGAGGATGGGAAGACTGCCATCATCATGAGTTTGGAAAACGTCTTATGCGGTTTGCCAGACAACTTGCTTAACGAAGCCGAGTTGGAGGTCGACTCTGACAACGCGAGCTACAAGCAAAAGTTGGAGGTCTTGCAGCAGCAGGAAGAACTCATTGAGGACGAAGAGGAACAGGAACAAAAAGAAGAGGATGCAAGACGTGCAGCCAGGGAGGCCGCTGAGCTGGAAGCTCGCACCGCCCAGTCTTTGTTACCTGATTCTGAGGTTCGCGTTTCTATATCATGAAAAAGTTCCCCTCATTGACTGAATATTCTATAGCTCGTCCCAGAAAGTGCTCCTGAAGCTGACAACACGCGCATGACGACCGAGCAACTCAAAGAACTCGCTGAGGCACTCTCCATTTGCTCCTCCAAATCTTCCGTCCTCAAAGAGCGTGCTGAGCTCGCCGCACTTATGGAAGAGAATCTTCAAGCCGAAGAAGATCCCAAATCTCCATCTGGCGCTTTGACCAAACGTATTCGAAGCATGATCACCAAGATTGACAGTCAACTTCAAGAATACGACGCCAAAGTCGGAAATTCGCTCCAAATGATCTCCGCTGATGCTCAAGGACGAATTCCCGTTGCGGATTTGGAAATAGCGTTGGATGTTATCAAACACAAGCCTGATGAAGAGGTCACTCAGGCTGTTATTCAAAAACTAGACGTTGACAAGGATGGATTTGTCGAGTTGGAGCATGTGGTTGGATTGGTTAAAGAGGAAGGATTGGGCACTTTGATTGATGATGAGGCACAGAGCATTATTGGACAAGGGAATGAGATCAAGAACTCTAAACCTCGCAAGGAGGATATTGTTCATGACCAATAGTTCATATATTCCAGCACCTAGTTTAATACCGTACCCCTCTCACTTATTTGCTTATTTACTTATAGCTGAATTATAGACCTTTTCGAGTTGATCTCAATGAAATGCGAAATGTGAGTGAGTTGTGTGAAGTTAATGATGGGCATGTCAAATGTCGTGCAACAACTAGCTATATTACATCTCATCCAACGAGATAGTAAGCGGACGAAGAGAAAAGAGAGCAAACGTAATTGATACGTGAGTTCATGAGAAGTTTAACTCGGTAGATCAATAATCAAGTTCCATGAGAGCGAGAGCGAGAGCAAGGATTAAAAGGGAGGAAGAGGGAAGTTTAATTCCAGGACCAGTGAAAAGTTGTTTTGTAAAAGAGAAAATCATGCCCTGCGTCTGACTGGAAGGGAAGGGATCATGACAATGAGGAAGAAAATATTCATGAGGGCTGTACCCGTTGCTGTAACAGCGGTTTGACCTCGACATCCGAATGTATTGAAAGTCCTTCCTTCAATGTAGTTGTACCACTCGTCGGAGGAGTTGGTGTCGATTTTCCGTATTCTTCTAGCGAAGGTGCATCGACAAGCACAAACTCTTCATCATCGCTGTCAGAAGTTTCTGCCCAGAAACGCCCGGCTTGGAGTGCGAGAACACCGGTAAGAGCGACACTGCAGATGAGGTTACTTGATGCGAGCTCAAGCGTGCTTTGTCGGAGAGACCGGGGGAAGGGGTCTTTGAGGCCGTGGGATGGGAGGGAGTGGAACCGAGCAAGGATATCTGCAGTGATTTCAATCGTAAGAGAAATGCCAGTAAACTGAGAAGACACATACTAGGTAGCACAGTGTAGATGTACATCACAGCTGTCATTCCAAACAAAACTAGAATCACATTTTTATTAGCGACGCTCTCCATTGTAAATTCGAATGGAGAATTTGAGGGTGTGGGAGGAGTGAATACGTACAGATGCTACCGCCATCAAACATCAAATTGCCAGCTTGACCGTCACCAAAACTCCATAAAATTGTCGTCCCACCAGCCAGGAGGATGGCAAAAAGAAAGTAGAGGATCTCAGGAGGTCCCTTTGTGAGAATGGAGTAGTAGGCGGCGGCAGTCCAGAGGTGTTCGTCTGTGACAGGAGACTTCCATAGCGTGAGTGAATCGGCGATCCAGTGTGTGAAGAGGGCACCTGAGGAAGAATATGTTGAGTGTCACCTGCAAACAAGTTCTCAAACGTACCGAGGAGGAAAGAAGTGACACAGACGACGATGCCTGCGCGTACGCCCATTGTGGTGTTGAGGGAGGAACTGAAAGCCGTCGATCAACATACCCAGCGGCTTGGAGGACCCTATCGACACTTGTGGAAATGATTTCCATTTTTAGAGATGAGGAGTTTCTCCGTTTTTGCTCGTTCCTCTAGACCATCCTCAACATGCAGGCTGCGAGATCTCTCTGTAGCAGACAATTGACACGTATGCATCTACCCAAGACGACTGATGTAAAGTGTCGGAGAGCATTGGCAACAGACAACACCTCACCTGCGGCTCCTACACCTTGGTTTGTCGACCAAGAGTATGAACGACCTTGGCCTTCCTTCTCTCCACGGCAACTCCCTCCTCATCTGAACACGACAACACTAGCAACAGTACCAGTACCCGAGGATGCACCCACCCCAGTTAAACTAGTACATGAAGCCTTGTCACGGTCGCCGCACCTGGACTTGACGACACTTGTGGCTAGTCGTGCTGTGGATCCACCACCTGGGCCACCACTGCCCCTGAAGGCACCACAAGGAAGGCGTAAGCGTGGGTCAACGTATGGAGGAGAATCAATGTTTGATGTGCCGGGTGGTATTTGGAGTTGGACCGTCATGGCTCAGGTGAGAGACTTCTTTTCGGCATCATGGAAGTGGAGAAACGGGTGCTGAGAAGGTATAGGTCAAAGAGGGAACAGAGAATCGAGGTGCAATTGAATCAGTGGTGCGTGTAATTCGCAAAACGGTGGGTTCAAGAATGTATTGGTTTACGATTTATCTGACGTATGCTACGACCATCCTCCTTAGTTATTGACTTTTGACCCTCCTCTGCCTCTTCCCCCAAAGTCTAAGCGGCGAATGGGTAATGGCTGGGCTCTGGTGGATGCCGGAGACTTTGCCGTGCATGTGTTGAGTCGAGAGGCGCGAGAGAAATACTTTGGAAACGAGAGACTAGCAGAATGGTGAAGCATGTGACGTCATAGAAAATATATCTACTATACAAGTCTACCTAGTTTCCAGTGGCTCCCCTGACGTTTGTACCCCACCGATGACCTACATAAGTTGGAACACCGCTCTCAACTCTGCTACCCATACCTGTGTCTGATCCAACCAAGCATGTCCCACAGACAGAGCCCAAAAAGCGATTTCGTACGTCCTTCACACTGGTGCCCTGATACTTTGTTAGACTTCGTGCGCCTTCAGACCGGTGCGACAGAACGCCCGGGTCACAAGCTGCCTTCAGAACACACAAAAGATGAGGCAGGAGTTTGTGAAGCTTACCCCGGCATCATTGAATCGTCAGATATTGACCCGTTGCACCATGAGCGTATGAAAGGTACGGTAGCTCCTCTTATCACCAAGGGCTCACACTCATGCATGCCTACCTTGAGACGAACTTTCTGCCACCTCCAAGGTAAAAGGTGGGCCGGAATCTAACCCTGGACTACTGGCTACTGCGGCTGATATGGCGGCAGGCGCTGCCAAGTACGCCTATTCTGCCGCCATGGGCAACCATGCGATGAAGGAGGCGGGAAAGGAGAACATGCTCGGCTCTTCTAAATAAACTGATTATTTCTCTCCTAAAACGATTCGTAAACTACACGAACGGGGAGAGATTTAAGCGTCGAACAGTATTTGTACTTGTAGCCATCAAATGTGATGAATTTCCACGTGCTGGGAAAAATCGACCTGAGCGGCGCTGGACATGTTGAGCTTGCCGGGATTACTGAGCGTCACAGGTATCTTCTCAACCACCATGACTAGCCGCGCAGGTGGCCTCTATGGAGGCATCCAATTTTCAGGAAAACCTCTTAATTTGTCTTCGTCTCCTCAAGATTCTAAGCCAGCTATTTCATCCACTCCCGTCGTCTTTCAACCCGAGAAACCAAAGTCTTCCGATTCTGCCGCCGCACAAGCGCCTGCTGCACAACCTGCAAACCCTGAAGCCCACAATCAAGCGGCATCAGGATCGACGGCACAAGCCGTCAAACCCTCAGCCGGTATCTCTTCATCTGTCCTCCATACCTCCCGAGAACTTGTTAATTGAAATATCGCTCTTCCTGCCTTCCTCAAACGATCGCGCTTTTCTCGGTCATATGCGATCTACGATCTCCTCCACCACCTTTGTTACAAACTTCCGAAAAATTCCCTTGTCCCTCCCTGCCGCTGTTTTTGAACAGGATGGTCCGCAGCACTCGCCTTCGCCCCAGTTCGACGCCCCAACGCCAAGTCCAAACCTTCCGCGCCGCGTATCCCAGTTGGAGCTTCTGTCGTTAGTACACCCATGCCCGCAAGCACAACACCTGGTCTATCATCGTCTGCAGTCATTTCATCCACGGCCGTGGTATTTTCACCTCCCGTGATGAATGAAGCAAGCGCTAGTGAGACACCCGATGCACAACAAGAAGCTCCCAGCAAAACGCAAGGATGGGGCAAGAAGATGAAGCCGCCTAGTATGGTGCTCGACGAAGACGTGAATGGGTTCAGAGCAACCCAGAAGAAGAGGCACGTCGGAAAGGGGAAGAAAAACAAGGTTGGCGTTTCTTTTTCCTTTATTTCCTCTCTCGGGTCTGATGTACCTTATTCCAGAATAAGAATGCACTGGCTGTGCCGACCTGGGATCCTCTGGAGCAATATGACCCTCTGAGGCCAAATGACTACAATGAATACAAGATATGGAAACAAAAAGAACAAATTGAACGAAGAGAGAGGCTGGCCGAGGAGCGTAGGATGGAGGAAAGGAAACGCATGAGGCGAGGTGGTAGCTACTCGGATAGTGATTATACGCACTCTGAGGACGAAGAGCGGCCCCGAAAAGCCGGTAGGCTTGCTTTTGGTTGTGAATGATCATTTCGACTGAATCCCGGTGTTTTCCGCGTAGGTCGATACGGAGAAAGCTACGACCGTTGGAATCGCAAAGACGATAACAGGGACCGAGACCGCGACCGCAATTATGATGACGCCAGGCTCCAAGAATCTGCTCCTGCGACATTTGACCGTGACGAGACAGGAGATGAAGCCTATCAGCGCCGTCTTGCAATGTCAAGAGGTTTTCGTGCACCCTCTCCGCCTACTCAGGATCAACATATTGCTGAGGATAACCCATCGGCTGAGGAGGGACATGCTCTGCCAAAGGACGAAACAGGAAGAGAAGCCTATCTGAGGCGGTTAGCCATGTCTACAATGCGTCGTGCCCAAGCACAAGAACCGGCACAAGAACCAACCCCAGCAGCACCGCAGCAGCCTCCTCAGCAACCCAGACGACAATCTCCTTCCCCTCCCCCGCTTGCTTTCAACCCCTTTGCTCCCCCTTCCGTTCCTCCACCCCCGCCTCCGCCTCCGCCTGGCATGGCTGGTGCACCTCCAGGCGACTTTGAAGAAAAGAAAAAGGCCGCGGCCGCTATCGCCGCTAGGCTCGGCGCTTTGGCCGCGCTTGCACCTCAACCCCCGACCTCGGAGCCTGTTGAGTCTAGCGCCTCTCCTCCAATAGAAGAAGCCGCCAAAGGGTGAGAGACTGCCATCAACCTCTGACCCGCGTCACACTAACTTTTTCTGATACAGTCGTTCAGATCCCCACAGCTTTGCGGCGCGTATGATGGCTAAATGGGGGCACAAGGAAGGCCAGGGGTTAGGTGCGGATGGCTCTGGAATTGTCAATGCACTTGTTGTCGAACAACAATCTGGCTCGGGCTCTCAAGGCAAAGGCAAAGGCAAGAATAAAGGTCATCAGTTCAGTTCTCCTGGTGCCTCAGGTGGACCCAATCAATTGGTGAAGATGGGCAAGATTATCAACAGTAATGAGGATGTGAGAGGGAAGGAAGATCGGGAGAGGTTTGGAGACTCTAGTCGCGTTGTGGTGCTTACAAATATGGTTGGACCTGAAGATGTTGATGATGATGACCTACGCGAAGAAATTGGCATGTGTTCCCCCTTCGTTATGGTGCAGGATACTCATAAATATTTTTAGGCGATGAGTGCTCAAAGAATGGCACTGTAGAACGAGTGGTCGTGCACCTGGTTCAACCACCCCCTTCAAACCTTGAAGATGCTGTCCGTATTTTTGTGCTCTTTGCAGGACCCGCAGGAGCCTGGAAGACCGTAAGAGAACTCGACGGTCGGTTTTTCGGAGGGCGTTCCGTTCGCGCTCGCTACTATCCTGAAAATTTATTCTCGAAGTATGAACTTGACCACCCGTTATCCTAGTCTCGCAGTTGTCATCATGCTTTGACTATATCTACAAAATACTTGATTTGTTCTCTTGTGTTTTTGGAGATTAGAATTGTTTTCTGAAATGGCGACTGGAAGGCTACATTATAAGATTCTACATGTGCAGGGGCCCATCCACCGGGCCCAGTATGCTGAACTGAAAGCCATTGGCGCACAATGGAGACTTCACCACATCCCACGGCCAATAATCGGGACAATCTCCAGGACAACAAAAAGAGTGCATTTAGTAGACACGCTTGAAAGGAGGAACAGGCTTGCATTCGTTCTCGTCAAGAGTCTTGTCGATGACACCACGGTACTTCAGGACAACATCAGGGCTGCTGACGTCGGGCTGATAGGAGAGGGTGTGCTTCATCCAGTTCTCATCGTCACGCTCGGGGTAGTCCTCACGAGCATGAGCACCACGAGACTCCTTACGAGCGGCAGCGGCAGTAATAGTCTGAATGGCGCATTGCAAGATGTTGCGAAGCTCGAAGGTCTCAATAAGATCGCTAGAAAAATCGTGAAAAAGAGAACAGTATTTGACTTCATAGGGACATACGAGTTCCAGATCATACTCCTATCCTTAATGCCAACCTTGTCAAAGTTCTTGTAGATTTCGCGCATTTTAGCAACACCCTCATCAAGAGACTCTTGTGTCCTGAAGACCGCAGCATCGGACTGCATTGCCTTCTGCATGTCAAGACGGATCTTGGCAGTAGGCTCAGGGCCATCAGACTGCCTAACCTTGTCAAGGAACTCAATACTCTCGAGGCCAGTCTCCTCAGGAATCGCTTTGTGAGGATTTCCAGGAGTAAGGGTATCACGGATGTGATGGGCGACAGCACGACCGAAGACAACAATGTCGAGAAGCGAGTTGGCGCCGAGACGATTAGCACCGTGCACAGACACACAGGCGGCTTCACCGGCGGCGTAAAGGCCGGGAACGACCTTGTCATTGCCCTGCTCGTCAACGGTGATAACTTCACCAGTGTACCTGGTCGGAATACCACCCACTATCATACCAGTTAACCAATTATCCCTTTCGAGTAGAAAATCACTTACTGTTGTAGTGAACAGTGGGGAGAACAGGGATGGGCTCTTTGGTGACATCAACACCAGCGAAAATGGCGGCAGTCTCAGATATACCGGGAAGCCTCTCCCGGAGGATTTCAGGAGGCAAATGGCTGAGTTGGAGGTAGATGTGGTCCTTCTCAGGACCAACACCACGGCCTTCACGGAGTTCAATAGTCATTGAACGAGAAACAACATCACGAGAGGCAAGATCCTTCGCAGTAGGTGCATAGCGCTCCATGAAACGTTCACCCTCAGAGTTCAGGAGATAACCTCCCTCGCCACGTGAACCTTCAGTGATTAGACAACCGGCACCATAAATACCGGTAGGGTGGAACTGGACGAACTCCAGATCTTGCAGAGGGAGACCAGCACGAGCAACCATGGCATTACCGTCACCAGAGCAGGTGTGTGCACTGGTGCAGCTGAAGTAGGCACGTCCGTAACCACCAGTGGCAAGGACAGTCTTGTGACTGCGGAAGCGGTGAAGAGTACCATCCTCCATGTTGAGGGCAATGACACCAACGCACTCGCCATCCTGCATAATCAAGTCGAGGGCGAAGTACTCGATGAAGAAGTTGGTATTGTGGCGGAGAGATTGGCCATAAAGGGTGTGGAGGATGGCATGACCAGTACGGTCGGCGGCGGCAGCGCAGCGGTAGGCCTGTCCACCTTTTCCGTACTTGAGAGACTGTCCACCAAACGCACGCTGATAAATCTTCCCTTCCTTCGTTCGAGAGAAAGGGACACCGTAGTGTTCAAGCTGAGATAAAACGGCGTTAGCGTCTGTGCATGTGAATAAACGCAGTCCAGCACCTCAATGACACTATTAGGGGCTTCTCGACACATGTAATGGATAGCATCTTGGTCACCAAGCCAGTCGGAACCTTTGACCTAAAGTGAACGGATAAATGCCATCAAATGCGGTCAGTGATGTCAGCACTCACTGTATCGTACATATGCCACCGCCAGTCATCCTCGGTCATATTCTGCGCAGAATTATGAGCGCTCCGTACGCGTGAAGAAATAGCAGAGGCCTTACACCAAGTGCGGCATTGATACCACCCTAGAGACCTCGAATTAGATCCGTAAGACAGCGCCCGGAGGAGTATGAGCGTACCTGCGCAGCGACAGTATGACTTCTTGTGGGGAAGAGCTTGGTGATACAAGCAGTCTTGAACCCGGCCTCTGCGAGACCGAAAGCGGCTCTCAGTCCTGCACCGCCAGCACCTCTATTCTCGGAATCAATGTGTCTTCATCTGATCATACGAGGATGGACTCACACGACTACAGCGTCATACTCGTGCTCAATAAGAGGGTATTTGCCGGAGGACCAGGACTAAAATCATGTGGGTGAGAAATCGAAGGTAGGAGAAGGACGGAACGGGTGAGACGGAGTACCTTGACCTCCTGGGCCTTGACAGGATTTGTTGCGACGACTCTTTGGGCGACGGTGGAGGAG
>KQ963075.1:60473-103548 GCA_001563735.1 Leucoagaricus sp. SymC.cos
GCCCTCTGAATTTAACTTATCTGTCTTCGCTCCGTGCCTCTATTCCCAGTCTATCAGACTCTCCGTATTTTACATACATTTAACTACTACTGTACACACTCTCTATCCAGCTCATCGCATCACTCCCAATGGGTCGCTGTATCCGGTGCCTTCCCCTCGTGTCGGAGTTTGATCGCTTGATCGCTCCCCAGCCCTCCTCAAATTTCTCGATGTAGGTGGCGGAGGCCGTGGTAATGTGGCCGATGACAATGTTGAGGGTCCCGAAAAATTCGAGCGCGTGTAGTTCCAAGGCGCAAACGAGGGCCCACCACCTAACGGCTTCTCTGTGCTCGCTGAGGCTGGTAAAATTTGGGCCTGCGAGACTGGTTTACCCGATAGCGATCCAGGTGGCCGATGATGGCTTGCTGTTGACTTCGGCCGCGAATCTATCACAGGCAAAGGTGCAGGAACCATCAGATTCGAAACTCTCGGAGGACTGGATGGTCCACCCATTCCTGCAGCCTCCTGTCTCTGAGCCCTGGCCCTTCTACGCGATGCTTCCTCTTCTCCTATCAGCCTATCATCCTCCAGCACCATGGTATCGCTAATGAGGACATCTCGAATATACGCGAGAGATTCTATAGCTTCGCGCTTTTCCTTCTTCAGACGTTCCTTGTTCTCTATCTCTTCCTCATCCTGTAGAAGCACATCAACAATCCAACCCAACGAATCTCCAATCTGTTTATCTCGAGCCCGTAAATGGTTGATGTCGCGTTCAATCTCGAATCTTGTTCTAGGCTCCCAAGGGGGCCGTTCTTGAGGCGGCCTCTCATCTTCGAGAGGAAAGGCCATTTCCATCTGGTTCGTTGGTCTCACCAGCGACGCAGCCAGGTCCGGGATATTTCGCTGATGTCATTATTTAATGAGTATCAATCTCTGATCCGTTGGGCGAGTTGAAAATCAAATTGTCCTCGAGGGCTCACCTTCAACTCAGATAAAGCGCTTGTTAGCGTCTTGTTGATCCCTAGAGATTCTCCGCGCTCCATCAGACCCCGGGCAATCATCTCGGGTAACCCCATGGATGGCGACGATGAAAGGCGACTGTGGCCTTGCAAGGTGTCACCACCGAGCCCTGGAGTTGAAGCTATCTGATGCCGATTTAGGTGCCCTCTCCTTAGGCTAGGTACGGAAGTAGGGACCTCTGTCGGAATCTCCAAAAGTGAACGGTTCTCGAGCACCAGTGAGGCACCAGTTGCAGGGCCCGGTGCCATTTGGAGTGCAAGCGCTTGTCGCAGGAGAAGAACGGCATAGTGTGGAGTCGAATTGTTGACGTTTGGGGGTGAAGGGTATCGTAAAAGCAGTGTCAACTGTCCACTGTAATCAGCTGGAATCACTGTAACACCCGTATCTTCAGTTGAGGTCAAATACATATTTGCGGTTGGCTTACAGTCATTTCTTATCCGAATGAGCATGGCCACACAGACCCATTGTGCGAGGTCAAATGTGGGATCACAGGCGAATAAACCATCCCATAGTCTCAACGTATCTTGCATGCTGAGTTCCCGGGTGAATAGTAACCTCAACCAACGTCTAAACAATGACATCAGTATTCAACCAATTTGAACTTCGCGTGCTCTTACATCCCATAGATCTGGGGCTCGAGCCCAGTGCCTTGAATCGCCCTGTATAGTTGTGGGTCCGCCGTTCGGAGCAGAGTTCCCTGGATCGTATTGCAAGTTTGAACGATGGGTGCAACGTATGGTTTTATCCCACCCTGGGGCTCCTCCCTCACATCAAGTCGGACATGCGCAAGCAGCGGTGAATCTCTATCTCCTGACCTATTCTCCGACACGCCCAGAGCCGTGCTGTTCAAACTAGGAGATTCTTGCCACTCGTACCATCTTAAAACGCCCCTCATTACTGCTTCAAAGAGGGCCCATGCATCTCCTGCCACCCAAAGAGAGGAACAAAGTTCTTTGAGCGTAGCGTCCGCATTAACGGTGACTCCCTCTTGCTCGTCCATTACAGCATCAAATGCCACGGCATGATACAAAGGGGCCAGTAGCTCATGCATCCCTAGATGATAGATAATCAACACTGCGCTTCAAGGGTAATCGACATCATACCTTGCCGGTACCCTATTGAAGGATGTTGCACCGAGAACAAGAACAGTACATTGGTCAATTGCAACTGCACGTCCGGTCGGCGAAAGTATGCAATATCAGGGAACCTTGTAACTATCTCAGCTCAACTGTTGTAGAGAGAGCTCAAAGAGAACTATCAAAGCAATGCGTACGTGCGTTCAACATCCTGTAGGATTGTCTTCCTTAACTCAACCGAAGCAAACCATGCATTCCAAGGGTTCTACAATGAAAGCCCCAGTGAGAGAACGAACAATAGCCGGAAATCAATCCATCTCACCTCATTATGTAGACTTAAAGGGTTGTTTAACTCGAGGTTCGAGGCTGACTTAGACCTCACTGAGTCTCCAGCAGCAGCCGAAGTTGTTATCGGATCACCACCGCCAGCCCCCACTTTCATATTAGGATTAGAGGCACTCGGTGACAAGCCCTCTATCTTCCTCTTCCCTTCCTTGACGCTCACGCCCGCCGTTCCTGGTAACACCAAATCTGCATCATAACTCCCGTCTGGAGCTTTCATCTTCTCGAGCAGTAGTTCCTTGTACGATTGTCGGGTCTCTTGCACAGCGTCTAATAGTGATTCCGCTCGCACAGATGTTTCGAGAGGTTCATGTCCCAACAGAAATAGCTGAAATGATGTAATAATGGTCAATATTCTCAATGGTCGACTGTCAACGAGACATAGAGCCGAAGAGCACCTTCCAAGCAAGACTTCTCCCTGGAACACTGATAGAACCATTTGAAGGTATTAGTGAAGGGAAAAGTTTATCTCCTAGTGCAGCATCCTTAATCTTTGCCAATGTCATTCCTTTGTTGAAGAAATGGTCGTAGGCCCTCCTATGAATGACATGACATTATCGTCTTTAGTCTCGGAAAGATATTTGTCAAGAGTAGACCCACTTGACATCAGTCAGCGAGGCTCTTGCAGCCTTGTCGTCCATGGCGCATGAAGAAAACTGAGATGTTCGGGTTCGAGCAAGAGGTAATGTAATCAGAAGACAGTGTCGTCGGGCGCTCGACACAAATGATCCAATACGGAAGTCAAGATCAGAGATCAACAAAGTAGATCTCAGGTTCGTGCCTCAAGTCAGTGTTGCTTGGTGAGCATCGCAGGTATGGTGAGAGGTGATATAACAGCTATGACATTAAATGATACATTCAACGAGTTATACACGTCGTTAGCGTACATTGGTCAACAGTGATATATTGATACAGGATTCTAATACAACCTTCTAGAAGAACACTCTTACAGCCTGGCTCATCAAAGCTTCACTAGGGCAATAGGGGCACTTGACGCGACTAGGAGATCAAAGTGAATGAAAGCACCAACAACGAAAATAAAAGTCCTCACCCTCCTGCTTTGCTAAGCTTGTGAAGGCTATCTCTGGAGGTGACATGTCCACAGACCATCATCATGGGTGGATTCTTGTCCGTGGATTGCTCTTTCGAGACGGGACAGGCAAATATGGAATGGTATCGGTTTTCCGGTGGCAGGGGAATTTCAATCTGCACCATGATCATCAATGCAGGGAACACGCTAGATTCAGGAAATTCAAGATAACGATACTCACAGGTAGCTCGTCCTTCTGACTCCATTCACTCTTCCTCTCTCGCATAACCTTCCTTCCTTTCTCAATCCTCGCCAAAGCACCGCCACCACCAAGATCTCCAACTACTCTGAGAGGCACCTGCCGACTCATCCCTAAGCTAGCACAATACTCCTTAGCAAATAGTGGTTCCAAGTCAAAGTGTAATTTCGGTGAAGCGAGATCCGCATAAGACGATACTTGGAGCTTGGCCAGCGGAAGGAAAGCAACACAAGCCATGAGACGTAACAGCTCCTGTTGATGCTCCTTGAAGAATGGCTGCAAACAAACTCGAGCATACTGGATAGCCGGGATCGGATCGGGTGGATGAGTGGACAGGAGCAGGCGAATATACTGGGAGCGGTGAAGGTAGAATTCTAATGGGGAAGCTCGGGCATTAAGAAAGTCTCGATGATCTGTGGCCCAACTGTGGTGTCATGTCAGGATAGGAACATGGGGGTAGTGAGTGACACGTACACGAGAGCAGGGCCAATATCGCGAGCTCTTAAAGATTGTAGAATTCGATGGAGTTCTTCGAATTGGGCTCGGGTTTCGGGTGGAATGGTAATAGTTGACTCCTGTTCAAGTAATTAGTCTCAAGGAAACCGACTTCGAAAAAAGGCTTGCATCTAGGAATGTTTCTGCCGCCTCGAACTGGCCTGTTCTCAAGAAGTGCAAAGCGATGGTGCGCTCCAGAGCGGTAACGGATTCTTCAGAGTTGAAGAGATCCGAATAGATTGGCAAAGGCGTCGGAAACCTCTTCAGCCAAGCACGACATATAGGGCGTGTAAGTCAGCATGATCTTCCAATAGGCTGGATTCCAGCATACCTTGTCCAGCGCCTTGCCAAACCGCGAAGTAGCAGAATACACCTCTTTTTGTCTCTCGTCAATTTCTTTCTTGTTGGCTTCAATGGTCTGGGCCAGTGTAACAAACTGCTCCGGAGTGAGGTCACCGGCCTGCAGCGCTTCCTTTGCTTGTTGCAGAATCAGAAGCAAGGAATCCAACGTGCCTGCCATCGAAAGCCCTTTTCCTTTCGCTGTAACGAGCTGCTCTAGTTTTGCCAACTCCTTGAGGGGAGCATCCATGAGTGGACAAGAGGTAGTGTGAGTGCAATGTGTGAGAGAATGGGATCGACAGCTAGTGTCCTCAGGGACGCCGGATTCCCCAAAGTGTGTGTCGGCAAGCGGCCCGGACCATCACTAGTCTTTTTCCTATCATAAGTCTTGCACTCTCAAAATGCCGCGGTTTCTGTTCGGCGACGAACAAGGACAAATCAAGTCCTTACACTGGTTCGGAGAACCTTCAGAAGATAACTCAAAATATAAGTTGACCGCATTGTCTGGGCGAATTAATGAAGAGCACAAAATATCCATCCAGAGGATGGCGCTAAACCCAAACATTGGAGGGTCAAAAACTGTACGTCTCCTCGCGTCAAACTCTACAAAACCCTATTGAAAAAGAACAAGCGCAGGTTATTGCAGGTTTATCCAACGGAGCTGTAACAATTTCTACTTTCAAAAGCGGAGACGAGGAAAAACTAGAAACTGTTAAGGAGTGGAAAGATACCCGCTTCAAACAAGGCAGCTCATATATAGGCCTGGCGGCAAAAGACGAGTAAGGACATAAATTAGTCTACTTCATCTTGTACTGATATACACCTCCAGCAAGGTCTACATGTGTTCTACAAATGGTGCACTGCAGGTCACCACAGTCCCCGATCTCGCACCCGAATCGGCGCCAACACACCAGCGTACATCCTTGCCCGTGCGACTACACGACTGGAAACTATCTCCAGATACAACGACGTTCGCTTACGGAGGTGACGAGGTCGAACTTTCTGTCTGGAACACGGAAACTGCATTCCACCCCCGGAGGGAGGACTTGAATAACTCTGCAGCAGCTTCTAAAAAGCGAAAACGGAATAATGAACTTTTTCCTGGGGAGATTTGGAGAGCAAAGAATGTGTGTTGCCACCGCAATCGCCATGCTGCATGTGCTTAATGTAATCAGGTCGCGAACGATGCTCTTGGGCTCCGACAACCCACCCGAATCACATCAATCGACTATGTCTCGTCGAACTCCTCGGGTCATCAGATTATCACCGGGACACAGTTCGGCGATGTTCGTTGGTATGATACACGAGCAGCGCGTCGGCCTGTGTCAGATTGGAAGGGCGTAGGCAAGGTTGGTGGGATACAGGTTGTAAAGAAAGGCTTGTCGGAACAGTGAACACTTCTGATTTGACATTCGATTTTTCTCTTTATTGATTCTCGCCGACAGTGAAGTGTTCGTTTCGGATTACGGCACCAATTTGCTTTCCATAGACCTTCGTAATGGCCGCACAGTGTATGGGTACAAAGGTATCGTTAGCAGCATCTTGCAGCACATATTTTTGCTCATCTCTCGTTCCAGGTTTATCGGGATCAGCAACTTCACTCGCACCATCACCTAGCATTTTAGCCTCGACCGCCAACGATCGATACGCTCGTATACATTCCTCATTCCCTCCACCTTCCAAAGAAGGTCAGAATTTGGACTGTAAGGGCACTGTCCTTGAAAAAATATACGTTACGAGCGTTCCCACTGTTGTTGTCTGGGATGATACATCGTACGAAATACGTAAACGTGGCTCCTCAAATGAGGAGCCGGAAGATGAAGTCTGGAACGAAATGGAGCAAGTCGGGGAGAGCGACTCCGAGGTGCAAGGGAAAAACAAACGTCGACATTTATCGTAACGGCTCAGCATGGGCTCTATGTTACAACAGAACTATCTAGGCCTGGGTGTTCGTTCTCTCAAGCACCATTCCTCAATTGCGATGAGCAATCTTGCTCTTCCATGTGTGTGCTTTTTCAAAACCGTTGATACCCATTTGGTCTGCATCCGGTCTCTTACATCAGCCTCAGTCCCAAAAGCCCACGAGATAGGTTACTCACAGTCGATTAGTGTCTTTTGAATTTCCTCGCGGGTAGTCATAACAAATGGTCCATATTGGAACACGGTTTGGTTTAAAGGTTCAGCTGCGGCCTGCAGATAATAAGCGTACCTTTGAGCTTCAAGCCAATCTCAGAAGAACTGACCGCTTACCAGAAGTAGCTCCGCGCCCTCTTCTCCTGCTGTGAGCTTTATGCCGGTTTGGCCATCCTCGGCCGACAGAATGAGAGTATGGAATGTTGGGTTCGGTTGTTCTTCATTACCCACGGTGATAGCACCCTTCCAGACTAAATAACTATCAAGTATCATACCAAACTCATGCGAGAAAGCACGCACGGTAGATGAAAGCAGTCCAACCAGCGGCTAGAAAAGTTTATGAAGGATGAAAACTATTCCGAGGTTAAACGTCCCGACTTACGAATGTCTTGGAAGATTGACCCCTTGCCAGTGAATGTGATATGGAAGAACCAGCATCCACCCAGAGGCCTAACTGGCGATTCGGCACCGTGGCTCTTGCCACTGATGACTTTAACTTTAACCGGCCCATCAGGCCCTTCTGGGTATGCAGTCGGAATCCTGACGTAATATCAGCTCAGTTCAAGTGGAAGAGGGCTTGGAAACATACTGTTCAGGCCCGAGTTCTTGGTAGCTAGGTTCCTAGGAATGGATAAGCAAATATGTCTGGTCTATTCTGCGCCGGAGTTTGGTCTACATACCACCATTTTGTACTACACCATTATGAAGTCAGGTCAGAAATTCGTCTTAAATCAGTAAAAAGTGCAAACCCGTTTGGGTAAATCAATCCAGAGCTGGAACCCACGAGGATCTGGTTCTCCAGGGGCATGAACAGGCATTTCTGCATGCATGATTCCTCGACCAGCACACATCCATTGCACACCTCCTTGAACTGTTCAAAAGAACATGCGGGGAAACAATCAGGACAACTCGATCTATTTTACGATCTGCAACAATCATACCAATAGTGCCCTTGTGGCCTGCCGAGTCTTCATGCTGGCTTGACCTACGACAGATAGTCGAACATCTAGTCAGACACTGATACGACCACCACAATATCTCTTAAGCTCACCCTTCGAGCATGTAGGTGACAGTGGCTTGTCCTCGGTGGGGATGGTCAGGGAAGCCCTAGTTATTCAATGAATAGTAGTAGCACGGGGTGAGAGTAGGGCAACCTACAGCTCCTTCGGCGACATGGAAGTGATCCAGCATGAGGAATGGATTCAAGTTCCTGAGGTTCATCGAGCCAATGCTTCGACGCACGAGAGCTCCAGCACCCTACATTAGACACTAAGTCAGCTGCATTGCAATATAAGACGGAAGATCAGCATGCACCTCTGGAGTCTCAGCAGCTAGTACCTTCTTGACGACAGTTCGAGAAACAGATGCGAGTGACATGTTCAACACAATGAATTCGTTAACTTGTTCTTGTGGTAGGAGCGGCGATTGGACAAAATAGGCAAGATTTGAACACGAGAGCGAGGTTTGGACGAGAAGGAAAACAAGAAGAGATGGTTTCCACATCACAAGAAGCTCAGTGATACGGCCTTATAAGACGTCGGTCGAGGCGGGCGTCTGTCATTGCCCGGAGTTTGGCAGGTATGATTAAGAATACTAACCGGGCTGAGGTCCTCGGGACGCGCGAACCACGTTTGTAAATGCTGACGGAACAGGCCATAGATCCTCCTCCGTAGACCTCATGGTCCTTTCTACTTGACCAATCTTCTGCCAGTGGCTTCCGTTTCGAGGCTTTCTTTCACAGGTAACAGACTGACATCCAGTGGGCAATGACGTCATTCGCGCCTAAGGAGTAAGCGACAATGACCAAGGAGGCAATGCCGTCAGATCGACGTTGTCAGCTCGAGCAAGCGTCGATACCATTACATGATAACATGATAACACGCCCGTTATATTATAACACAAGTCATGTATTATCTTTCACGGCTTATATAGACTCCCAGATCCGCCTGGGCAGCGAAATTGGACCTCTAGCAGCTTCCTCTGCAAGGAATTGTTTCTCTTCCTCGTCAATTTCCCTGATACCCGTGACAAGATCGACTTGTTGGTAGGGAATAACCTTGGTCTTGTAGAACAATTTGTAGCCCAGCCAGAGGAAGAAGAAAACGGGAATGCCAATGTAGTTGCTAGGTATTCATCATGTGAGCTTCACATCTCTTCAAAGAGAGTAGATTGAGATACGTAATAAAGTTCGCCGTGTTCCACGGAAGGAAGGTATCGAATCCCTTGAAGAATGTGATGATGATGGTGCTAATGAGAGCGAACCACGCTCCCCATGGTTGCATGGGTGCCTTGTAGGGAAGATTATCTCTTGATATCCCGTTCACCTTGAGCGCTCGCATAAAGCGACTTTTGTTATGTTAGAGAAAGTATTGTTAATGAGAAACAGGAACATACATGTGCGAATACAGTATAGCCATCCAAGTCAAAGCACCAAACGTAGACACAAGGTTGACGAACCAGCCGAACACTATTGATGGGTTATTGAATCACTGCGTGGATGATTTTTGTCTGCCACTTGCCTTTGGCCCCGGAAGCCTCTACGTTTAGGAAGACCAGACAGCAGAAAGCAGCGCAAACAAGCAAGGATGGCCATGGTACGCCGAGCCGATTAACTCTCTTGAAGAAAGCTGGGGCTTTTCCTTCAATGGCGAGGCCATACAGCGTTCGAGACCCGATGTACAAGTCTGAGTTGGCGGCGCTCATCACGAAAACTAGAATTGCTGCGTTAATAACGTGATTCAATACTCGTATACCAACCTATCTCATACTCAGTCACTCCGCATTTGAGGTGAGGGGTTCTTCTCACCAAGATTGTGGCTACGACAAAAGGACTGGCGGCGGCACCGGTCTTGGCTTTCGTAGCCACAAAGAGACTGTCATCCGTACTCGGAACAATAAGCCCAATAACGAAGACACCGCCGACGTAGAAAACAAGGATGCGCCAGAATGTTCTCCTAATGGCAATTGGAATGTTTCTTCGAGGATTTTCTGCCTGGACACTTCATGAGACCCAGAGAGCAACCAATAATGCCGAAGTCATACCTCCCCAACTGTGACTCCGATGAGTTCAGTGCCGATATAAGCAAAAAGAGCATTCGTGAGAGTGGCCCAGAAGCCGAGGAATATCGACAGGGATTCGTTCTTGACCTGATCAAGCAAATATTTGCCCATGGGTCCATTAGGGTCCCGCCAGTATCGGAATCCTAGTCGATCGTGTTTGGGGTTCCCGCCTGAGATAGGTAGCTTGTTCTCAGCAATCTATGTATGGCCTTAGAAACGAAAGACAAACCAAGGTGGATTATTATACCCATAAGTAAGAGGCCGATCAAAGCAAGAACTGGAATAAGGTCACACGAGTTGATCCATATCGTTGCAGAGTCAAGACCCGCCTTTGACACTCGAGAACCAGAATTCTAGTTCTCCGAAAACCCGGACGCCCAGTAAATTTACCAGACAAACTGACGTCCGATGTTAGTGGGAGTTGATATGGCTCTCTGCACATTCACCTACTGCCAGCGATGAAAATAACTGGGTAAAAGGTAAGAATGCTGACCCAAAACAGCACGAGCACACTCACCCATCCATATTGCAATGTGAACAGACCTGGTCCAATATTGGATCACGATCCCAGCAGCATTTATGTTATTTGGCGTGATAATCCACTGTAATTGCGCCATTCAATCGCCCTCTCTGAGTGAAAATAGACGATAGGTACGCACATATTTGAAGAGATAATTCCATCCGAGCGCAAAACCAAGTGCTGGGTCGACAAATCGTGTAGCGTAACCAGCAAACCCTTTCTTGTGCGGCAGAAATGCAGCCATCTCTCCGAGCGAGACCAGGACGAGGTAACACACAAAGCCGACGAATGCGTATCCCAGAAGTAAACCTAAGTTATAAATAGTGTTATCGTCCACTTCTTTCAAGCTTCAAGGCCGATGGACACGATAGCCTACCCAGAGGGCCGCCACGGCGAAGAGCTGTACCGGAGCCAATGATAAGGCCGGTACCCACAGCTCCTCCAAGCTTTGCGAGGTAAGAATAGTGAAAAAATAAAAGAACCAAGACGCACAGCAATCATAGAAATCTGTCGCGCCTTCAAGCCTCTATGGAGGGTTTCCTCCTTGGGTGGCTCCTTGTATTCTGAGGGTTCATCGTATTCCGACACAGACTCCACATGCTCGTTCTTTGGAGATATCTTCTCGTCGTCTGACATAGTGAGTGAGATTGAACACCGTCCCGGGAACTAAGGAAGAGGGGGAAGACGAAGAGAACAGAACCACATGGTTTGATACCCGCGACTTCTTATGCAAGACAAGACAAAGCACACAGCTTAGGTACGGATTTAGGCTTCTACATCTCCTTCTGTTTTCCGAACCTAGGCCCCTGGCAGGATAGAACATATCAGGGAGAGGCTGTTGTGCCAAGCCAAGTGTCCAGATGGTGAACAACGCCGCACGTCAATTCTAGTCGGGACTTGCCCGATCGCATGACAGTGGGTTTTGAATTGACAATTTATGATCAGCGAAGAAGTGATGTAGGCTAGTATGCAGTACAACGACTTCCACAACCCAGCGGACTCCTTGTGGCAAGGTTTGATAGGAAGTGGTCGGGTTCTAATTAGTTATAACGATGCTTGCCTCTGGCGTTATGCTTAATGGATAGCCCTTCTAACAGAATTGTCGGGGATATCATCTTGATAACGCCGGGACATCCACTCGCCTGAGGGTTACATTCCTTTGAAGGGACGGCTGGAATTCTCTGATACCTCATGTGGTATGTAGGTAAACACATGACGGTTGATTGTGTGGGGCTCCGCGCAGCGAGGGAGTCTCTTCCATTTCGGTCATGGTATTTTTGAAAAGAAGTTTTGTCCTGTAAGCGCTTTCATTGATCGGTAAACAAAATGCATACGAGCGCTACAGCTTATGTCTGATTTCTTTGTTGGCTATCCTGGCGAACTGGACAAAGGGTATGCCACTCGCAAATCTTTCCGCTTGCGCTTCAAGGAAAAAAATTATAATCCCGCGGAAATCTCGGGGTGCCAATACTCACCATAACTTTCACGAAGATTAATGGCATCGAAATCGTTCTTATCGTTCAAACCCGCCTTGATAAGTTTCTTTGTGGTCAAGACAGCGGTGGGATCAAGGTTTTCCAACTCAGCCTTCAAGAGGTTCCACACCTCCTTATGGAAGGACTCGACGGGCTGTTGCGGGAAAATCTTGCTGTTGAGAAGCATTGTTAGAAAAGAAGCCAAGCTATAGCAAAGGAAGAAAGTGTATACTTCACAAAACCGCATTGTAACAGTTCGTTTGCCTCCTTCTTCTTTCCCCAGATCAACATTTCGTTGGCCTTTGCCACGCCCACTGCTTGCTCGTCAAACAATAATCAAGTGGCTTTTGCCAAGAAGGCTCACTTCGGTTGACAAAGCTTGCACTCGCTCCACCCTCAGCAACGATTCCTAGCAACGGTGCGGATTATTGTGAGATAATCCGGATATCTGAGGTAAGTTGAGAGATACTTACCCAGAAACGTGAATGGTGTGGACATCCACATGTTCGGCATACAATAAATAAAATCAAAAAGGCCCAAAAGTGCTGATCATAAAAACAGCGGTCAGTCAACCTCTGGAGTCCAAGAATTTATCTACGACTGGTACCTGCGGTGATACCTAGAAGGCTGTCATCATCAACTATTCATATAGAGCAACCAACAAATGCAACACACCCATCACAGGCCCATTTAATGCAGCAACGAGGATTTTTCGATGCGAGTAAAGCTAACCTCGAATAAACCGCTGGTAAAATCAAGAACAGAAGGGATAGCTCACCGCTTTGCTGCAATCAAGTGTGGTACGCGCGACATTGTTGAAGAGGGCGTTCCTGACGCTACCGAGACTCTCCTGGATTTGCTCGGGCGGCTTGGAGCGGACACTCGTCCCCCTATAGTAGCATTGGGTTTGTGAAATGACTGAAGGATTGAATGAAGCGCACGCGCAAAACCACTTCCCGGTGGCTATGAGATCGGGTGTCAATAGAAAAAAGAGGAAAATATAGTGGATAGGATCTTCTACCTTGTAGGAGAGTGACGACCACGTCATCCCGGCTGTCAATATCCCTCAAAGCCTTCGCTAAATCATCGTAATCTTTGCCCCGGCTTTCAGCTGGGATAATAACATGGTCGCGCGAAACGAATGCCCTCGCATACCTTTCGGAGTAAGTGCATTGAGAGTCGCAGGTCGGTTAAGTTGAATAGTAGCGATCCCTTCGCTGACACTAAAAGTGATCTCGCTCATTCGGAAGTACGGTGAGACCTTTAGTAGATGTATGCTCTACCTGTGCTTGGGGAATGCGGGGTATAAATGGACTGGAAATTCTAATTCATGCAGAGGGGAACAAGTCAGCTGGACGGTGGACCCTGTAGCTCCTCCGGTTCGGGGACTTGATCTACCGACGTTGATACCCAATTGAATAGCGCTCAGTCGGTTACAATTGAGATAGATTACATAACAGTCATACAAGGTGTACAGGGTATCTTTACAAACAGCATAGGGGCGTCAGAGTGAGAGGTAGATTTCCTGATCAATCAAGGATTCAAGCCCAAGCTGATAAAACTTTCTGTATGCTGTTCCGTAGCACTTCGTCCTTTCCTGTTGCCGACTGTAGTCTATTCGTCAGTTTCTCAAGAGTCGAGCGTGTGGCCTCCTTGATCTTCGCAAGATCATCTTCGGAGGAATGCCTTGTGAGTTGCAATAGCAGCGAGCACACATTCATGCGAACTTCTTGAGGATAATTCGCAGGGTTATCAACGTTCCGCAAAACAAAAACCAGCATATCAAGAGCATGCCGAGGAACAGGTAGCATGGGGCGAGCGGAAAGGGGTGAGGTGGCTACTGGAGAGCTCACATCGCTCATCGGAGATGCAGCAATTGGCTCTGTGGGAGGCGCTATATGTGTGGGTTTATTCAGTGCCGCTAGAACGAGTTGAGCTGTTGATTGAGAAATCAGCGGGGGTACAAATAGGAGATTTTGTAGAACACAGACCCCCATCATAATGCATTGAAAGGAGCGTCAACGCCAGTACGCTCTCGTTGATGAGGACTGGGTGACGACCACTGCGAGCGAGAAGCACCGTCAGAGCATCAGCTGATTCCTGCGTTAACACCGCTCTGGTGCTGCTTTCGCGGTTCCTTTGGCGTTCTGGCGATGGGCTCTGATTTGATGATTCTGGTGCCCACAGCGACCTGATCGCGTTGACTAGCACTCGGGTTCCCTCACTCTTTACATAGACAGAATCAGTTCGCTTGACCAGAGCAATGATCTGTGCAAGGCCAGAGGGAGTTGAAGAGCTAGGTGGAAGGGTAGTGAGAGCAAAGGTATGTTCAACTAGAATACAAAATTCAGCTTGGATGATGACGTAGACCTTCATTGTAGCATACCGTCAGCGTTACAAAGATGTTTTGCCACACCAATGGCATTCAGCTGCACGACGTCAGCCATTATGTCAGATCTCTCATCCCAAACACCGCTATCAGCGAGTCGCTGAAGTACATTGCTATCCGCGAGTGCTTTACTCGTGATAGGGGAAAGGCTAGTGGATTGAGCCAGATTCTTCAGTAGTGCAAGAACTGCATGCTTGAGCTTAAGATCGGTTCTCGGAGATAGGAAAAGGTGCGACGCAAGGATTGGGGCTAGTGAATAAGGAGAGGAAACAAGGACTGCTGCCCGTGATTCTGATATGGTCTTCAGCGGTAGTCGATGAGGGAACGCTTTCGAGGCTTACCTCGGCGAGATAGATTCCCAAGGGATAAACTGGCAGCGATGACTAAATCGTCCCTCAATCCATGGACGGACTCGTCATCAGCGTCGCTGGCTTGAGCGACATAAGATTTTATCCAGTTGACCATTCTGTACACAAATGGACCTCCTGGTTTGCTGGCATCCGAGCCATCCCATAGAATTTCAGCATTCTTTTCTTCTCCAGCAACCTCAACGATAGCTTTTACCAAAGCAGATTTGCACATCCCGAAATCCTTTTGTTTACGTGCCCTTTCAGTATCGTCAAATACTTTTGAGCTACCCCAAGTCAGCGGGTAGTCCCCCAGTTCAACAAAGTCGAGAACAGTTGATAGACACGGTACACCCAAATGCTCAGCGGGAGAGAAAAAGCCTCGGGCCAGCGCAAGGCGGATATCTTCGACGTCCAGTGCGAGGGATTCGATCAGGGTGCAAGCATCTTCCAACGCGTCAAAATCTCTCTCCACGAGCGCAGAGAGTATAGAGGAATTGTTGAAGAATGAGGTGTCAGCGGATGCAAGAGGAGGAATGAACGCGGAAAGTGGCGGCGTAAGGAGTGGTAGAATATCAACGCTAAATATTTGCACTGCTGAAGGATCATCAGATGATGCTTACTGTCTCTAACTTGACCATTACCTTCGTCCTTGACATTCCTGAGCTCTGCTACAAGCCTCAAGCCCCATGTTGAGATGGTACTGCGTAAATCCCATTCTTCCTCTACAACGTGTAACGAGTCCTTCGGAACGTGGACCCAAGAACCAGGAGAATAAATAGATGCCATGAGTCGGAGAGTTGTCTGACCAGCCTCAAGTGAATTTAGTCTATTCTTGACCTCCTCTGGAGCAATGAGAACGTGAATGTGTGGCACGAAAAATCGATTCGTACCGTAGGTCAGACATGCGTTCAAAAGAGCTCCGAGGGCCGTTCGAAGCAACTTCAGCTCATCCAGAGAAAGTTGTGTTTGTGAAACGGTGGCCAACAACTTTTCACTATATGCTTCTAAAAGGGACAGGACAATCTGGATAACGCTCGCCTCAAGGAGATGCGAACTGTTTTCAGCTACAAAGGTCTGGGTTAATTCAACGGGTCTCTTGAGCCTCAGGACTTACTGTCGTCTATGCAAAAATTGGCAAAAACCCGAATCAGCTCCAAGGTTGCTTTGGCTTTCTTTCCGGTTGGGATGGGCGCGTCCTTGAGTGCTGCAGTCAACAGCAGCTTGAGGCTCTGCGGCAGGGATGTCTGACCCAAAAAAGTGCGGCTCCCGGCTGGGAGATGGTGAGTAAGTCGACTCTTTGGTAGTATACAGTCAAGACACACCTGCTTCCTTGAAACGGAGTGCATTGGCGAGGGCCTGGGACGTTGATACGACTTGACTCCAAAATCGTTCATCATCTTGTTGCGTATTTTTTAAACTGAGATCGTGAAGACTTCGCTCTAATGCGGATACGTCCGTCATGATGATCGAGTCCTAAAGCCGAACGCGTATCTATGACAAAGTCGTAGCGAAAGGGATTCCTAGACAGAGGAGACAATCCGACCGGTTAAAATAGCCAGGGGCGATAGCGCAGCACTTGCTTATGAGGTGTTATGAGCTTTGGGTGGCGGTGCAATATCGATTGATCGGCCAAACTTAGACTGACATAATCGCTCTCTCTCCACCGGAGCGCTAATTAGTCCGTCCTTTTGTATTGGCACCACTTATCCCCTGCTGCCCGGGATGGCCAAGAAGAACAAAAGCAAAGCAAAGGCTACACCTTACGTGCCTCCGCCAACAAATTCCTCGTTGGAGCCTGAAGACGATGACCTCATGAACGATCTACTTGCACAACTTGACTCGAGGGACCAGACAGTCAAGGAGGAATCAGCTGCCGTGTTGGATGAAATGCAATTAGAGAAGCAAGCAGAAGAAATAGAGAAGAAACCGAAACAGAGCGCAAAGAGTCGCTTTCAAGCGCGGGTAGTGAGTTTAATTCTACGCCCCACACTTTACCGACTGATCAGACTGAAGGGCCAAGGCCAGGAAAGCGGTAGCCCTGGCCCATGGTATTGTGCCAGATGATCCTGAAGTCCAAGCACGCCTTGAGCAAGAGACAAAAGACGAAGGGGATGCTATCAATCGAGTTTGCAAACAGCATAGACGACAACTCTTCCAGGTCGGTTTTTGGATAACCTTTTCCTCGAACGTAATCAATGTAAATTATCTCAAGATCAACCCAGATGGACACTGCCTTTATTCCGCGGCCGCTGACCAATTAGCGTTGCTGGGGAAAATATCAGGTCCACAAGCAAATTATGTTACTATGCGAGCGGTCGCCGCTAATTACATTGAATCCCATGTCGACGACTTTTTACCCTTCCTGCCGACAGTAGAAGGGGAAGATGTTCCTGGTGCAACGGATTCGGGCTTAATGTCACCTCAGCAGTTCCAACAGTATTGCTTCTCCGTTCGTAATACAGCCGTCTGGGGAGGAGAACCAGAGATCCAAGCACTCAGTCGAGCTTTTGACGTACCAATCTACGTGGTACAGGGAGGTGTGCCATCTGTAGTCACACATGATCCATCAGGAGATTCGGATGCCAGCGGTGCAGTGAAGCAGGGTGGTGTGTGGCTGAGTTACCACAGAAGAATGTATGGTCTTGGAGAGGTAATTTAAAACGTTCCTTAGCTATTCAAGCTCAAACCATTTGAATTTGACAGCACTACAATTCCTTGCGGCCATCGTCCCTATCGTGATCAATTCATTCCTTCTTCTGATATAAAAATTCCATTTGTAGGGAGGTACATTCACATGGAGATAATGCAGCGATACCGACGGAATTGCAACCCATGTAACCTTAAAACAAAAGGTCTTCATCTTCGTGTCTTTGTCTGCTAGTCGTTATGATGGGCTGTGGCCGATCGGTGAGATAATCCTTGAAGGCATCTCCAAGACTGGAGTACGGATCGTCAGTTTTCGGTTGATTAGGGATTTCGTCATGGTCAGACTCGGCCCCGTTATCTGGGTCCTCTGCATCTGTGGCCTCTTCAGGCTGAGGAAGGGGTTTGGATAAGGAGGATGGAGGGGGAGGATCTTGTCTCTGCGAGCTAGGCTCCTGAGGCCCAGGTCCAGACACAACAATAGGAATATCCGGTAGTTGGGGTCGAGGTAGCGCCACAAGGACTGCTCTCGAGTTTGGATTGAGAGCTGGACTGTCAACTAGGGCTTTCCCAACTGCGTTTCGAATGAAAGTCTGTAGCGAACTAAGCATCATCCATCAGTAAATGGGTAAAGTACTCACTTCAGGATTTTTGTGGTATATACTACCAATTGTACCCGTGTGTAGCAGCAGTTGGTCAAGTGCGCCTCTATCCATCCTGTCTGAATCAGTGGTGATTGGAGGCTTTTCTGCTAGAACAATCTCTCCTGCGACAGAAGGATTGATAGCGAGCATCCTCCAGTACATGAATCCTCTGTCCCGGAGGTCGGGATTATCAACATCCTCCGTAGCCCATTTTAAAACTTTGTGAACGATTTCTTTTGCCGATTCTGAACCGGACTTATAGATGAAAAGCTTTACGGCTGCTGTCAGCAATGCTAATTGAACCTGGAAAAGAGCATTAGAAGCAATATACCAAGGGATAGATAACTCAAACCTCAACAGCCTCGTTCAAGAATCCGTCCAAGAGAACATCGAGGAATTCATCAGCATTGTCGATCCTGTTTGCGTATTGACCTAAAATCCAAACCATTGCAGCTTTGGATTCCGGCTCGTCTATCGAATCCAGGTGAGCACAAAGCGTTGGGATGACGCCCTCATATTTCCCAGGATACCGCCTGAAAATATCCTTAATAACAATGATGGCTTCTTGCACCACATACGATACTTTGGTTTCAATCAGGTTCAGAAGAGCCTCGATGCATTTATCTGCCGCTGGCTCAACTTTGATAGCCAGTCGCCCGATGGATCGCACTGCTTTACGGACAAAGTCTATATCGACTTCGGTAGCATACCTTAGATCACGTTCATTGTCAACAAGGCTGGAGAGTTTAAAAGCCGCCTTATGACTTACTCCTGTAGTTCTGCGAGAACCTCATTCGCATTTTCTGCACGGGCAAGCCGGTACATGATTTCAAGTTTGGCCAACTTGACGTAGATCGGGTCATTATACTTGCAGAAGAAAACCTTGACATCGTTCTTCAGAACAGCAGGTCGTCGTTGAATTATCAACAAGATATTTCGGAGGGCAACATATTGAACTTCTGGACCAGACGACAAGAGCGTCACTGTACGGGCACGGGCATCAGCATTCATCACTCCCTTCATCAAACGATAGTCCAGACCAAGAGGAGGTCCCATTTTGCGACAACAAAGCTCAATTAATTTGCGGTTCTCCATGTAGTTCATCAAGTAGAGGAGGGCCTTGATAGTGGTCAAAACAACTGCAGAGTTTGCATGTTGTAGTTGAATAATGATGCGCTCGGCCATTTGTTCTGCATCAGCGTGGCGTTCTGGAACATAACGAAGCAACGAGTCCAAGATATAGATTTGACCCCATCTGTTGAACATGAGCGAAGTGAATCAGCAACAACATGAGAACATACTCTGAACTTTCTTCCAACGCATGAAGTAACTTGTTGGCCGTTGCGAGATTGAGTCTGAATATGACGCCGTCTTGTCTATCCCCGATCTCTGAAAGAGCTGCTACGGCATTTGCCACGACCGTTGCATTACTATCTAACATGAGGTCCCGAAGCATCTCAACAAAACCCCCTTTTTCCGCTTTCCGTGGATCAGCAGCATAGAGCTTAGCAACGCAGATAGCGGCTGTCTTGCGTACGTATGCATCGCGATCCTTGAGGCAGTGCCGGAGGTTTTCCGTGAGGGCCTCGGTAACGACGGGGATTGGAATATAGGACATGGTGCGTATCGCAAGAGCACGGATGAGGGGGTTTCGATCGTTTACATCCTGAGTGACTTTTAGCAAAAGAAGTCATATAGGGCCGACGTTTGTACTTGCTTGAAGGAAATACGGTATAACAAGGTGAATCTGGTTTGGTTTTGAGCGCCCGTAACTGATGAGGTACAGGTACACCACTGGGATTTGCCCTGAGAATCTCCGGGCAGAGAGGCCTTAGTGACGTAGAGGCTCACTTTTCTTGATTTCCAGCAAGGGTGTCCCAAGGCATTGGACGACGTCATGAAAAAGAGGGGACACTATGGGAAAAGGGGTTAGGTTGAGAGGGATGGCTTAGTACCCGTCCAAGGATGCTCACTGTCATTCCCCATAGTGATATTAGCCACTATTCTCTTCAGTACCGTCTTCCTCTTGACGAACTTCTTGTCCTTGGCTTCAGCCGCTTGTAATTCTGCGCGTAGTTCCTAGATTATAAACCAATGAGACGGCCCAGGCTGGTCAGGGCTGGGAAGCAAACCTCAATCTTCCCTCTCTGAAAAAACTTAGCATCTTGGCCAGGTTGTGCCATCCCTGAGCATCAGGATGGGAGATATAAGTAAAAGGGTAGAGCACTGGGGCTAGGCAGATGGCGACGAATGTTCAGTAGTGTCCAGATTTGTAGGTAGTACACGCGTGTGGGTGTCATCTCTGATGATAAATGGCCACCGACCAAGTTCGGTTTATGTAATTCAAAATAATGACCTGATGGACCTCTAACTCAACTTCCTTCAACTCTTTGACTGGTGTACTCTCGATAATATGCCATGAAATTGCAGTCTCACTTTCCTCCATTTTCTCTGTCTCCAAAGGACTCAATTGATCCTTCGTTATATGTCCATGTCGACCAGGCGTTGAAACGCCTCAAGCTAGTTACGCGCCATCTGATCTCTACTTGGACCACATTCGAGGAAGAATCCCGGCTACTAGACAGGTTATTCTACAAAGGGAAAAACCAACATAGAGTCTCTCTTTTCTGGAGACATGCGGAGGGAATGCGAAGGTTTTGTAGTCGCCTGCACAGAAGTGACCTCCCGAAAATGGTAAACCGAATCCGTCATGCTTTCTTTGACAGTACAAATTATCAAAATTGCCAGTGAGTGTTTGAAGAACGATTCTGTGAAGGCGATAACATTTGCGAATGCAGCCAAACAGCCTTGAAGTCTGCTTGGACACATGTCCCTCATGCTAACGACTTGACAAGAACAATCCAAGGCATCATGCCCACTCGACAACTTTTGCTAAAGGTACATGCTCCGAACACCAAAAACCAATAGAACTAACAATTTTTAAGATGTCCGAAAGGTTAATGCGCACCTATTGGTCAGCCGTGTTCTCGCTTGAATCAGTTCACCGGCTGACTGTATTGCAGTGTTCTCAAGCGAGCCATGCAGACGGGGGCATTCCTCCAGCTGATCCTTACATTATCAGCAATCGCCTGCCGATTACGATTCCTCAGTCAAACTCTCCTTCAAGCACACGAGGAGATTATCACAACACTCACGGACCTTCGCAACTCGCTCGAGGTCAGGCATAAGCTCCTGTCTTCTTATGAGACAGCGCATGATTTCCAGCCTGCTGTCCCTGCCATTGAGCCACAGGACTCTTCATTACCCCATTGTTCCAAAGACACCCTCACCTCTACCGAGCCACGTCCTCTGAGAGAACTTCTGGATGTGGAAGATCTGCCACTTCCTGTTCCTGAGAGCGCCTCAAACATGTCAGAAGATAATTTGGAGAAGCCACCTAAGTGTACGTCTCCTCTTCCATCGATTCATGCTTGTTCATCAACTATTACACTAGCTGACCTCATTCTTGAGTCCCGAAGCCGAGCCACCAAAGTAGAGACAGCTGCCAATGAGCCTCTACAAAATGCACCGAAAGCCGTCTATGTTGCAGTCGAAACGATAGCAAAAAGTAAATCACAAAAGAAGAAAAAGAAGCCCACTGACGAGATCGATGCTATCTTCGGGTTTTAGTCACACTCGAGATATTTCACAGCTCGGGTATAGAAAAGAATGGTATCAAACCATTTTTCGCATTGTAGTATCAGAGATACAGCTTGTAAAATGCAAAAGACGGAATGTCAAAAAAGAATAAAGTCGAATACAGCTCGGCGAGTCGTACGAGTAGTAGAACGTTGAAATCAGTCCAATGACAATAAGTAGGAAGATCTTGCTAGTCTAGAAAGTCCCAGTGGCATTAACTACCCCGTAAGAATAATCTACCCTTCGAGAACCTCACCTCCATTCATTCATTCATCTCGCTTTAGAGCAAGAGATAGCTAGCAGCAGCCACAACGAGAGCGACGACAAACTTAGGTGAAGTGGTCGCAGCACCGTTGGGGCTGGCTGGGGCAGCTGAACCGGAAGAAGAGGCAGCGGAGGCAGCTGCGGAAGTGGCGGGAGAAGAAGGAACACCAGATGCGAGGCTGGGGTTTGCGTTAGCATTGCTCAAAGCGACGCTAATATCCTGAGGAATCATCAAGGGTGCGCCTGAGGTGCCGCCGAGATCGACTGAGCCGTCGCCCTTCATGGTGTCGGGGTTAGAGGCCAAGAAGCTACGAGTGTACATGACGTTTTCAGCAACCAAAGTGTGGGACCATTCGGGGAGAGAGGCAACATCCATGTTACCACCCCAGCGAGCAGCAGCAGTGTTGTTCTGGGTCATGTTGCTGGTGATGGCAGCGTAGGCCGCAAGATCGGGGTTCTGCAAGAATCAAACCGTTGAGCATATCAATCAGATGTTGTGTTTTATTCACTTACGCTCGAAGTCCAGTTCGACATCATCATAGATACAGATGTGCCAGCACCGGCATTACTAGGCGGGTTTCTGTACAGAAATATCAGCATTCGATCTAGGAACACTTACTTTGGAGCACTTACATGATTCCGAACATTCCCTTCTGGCAGTGAGTGGGGACAGTGCAATAGAAGAAAGTCGGGTTAGTGTCATTGACAACCTGCTCGACTGGAAATAATCTGGAGTGAGTATGGAGCCGGGATACTTAGTCTGCGCAGCTTACATTGGAAGTCCTTGAGTTGTAGTCCAGATGTGAAGGGAGAATCGGATGTACGATTGCAAGGTGTCAACACGGAGGATTTGGTCACAGTGTGGTTGTTGGCACCCCACATGAACTTGACGGTGTCACCAACAGAAGCATTCACGGCGAAGGGAATGTAGCGAAGGACACCCTGGGAAGGAGCCACAATTACAGTGTGAGTGACACCAGAGCCAGAGCCAGAGCCAGAGCCAGAGCCAGAGCCACTGTTGTCAGATGAGGTTGTCGTAGGAGGAGGAGTCCACGGCTGAGGAGCATTGCCATATTGTGCGAGACACTCTGAACTTGCAGCTAAATAAACTAAACGCATTCCTCAGGACTTTTCTGCACTCACGGGAGACGCAGTCATTGTAGCTCGAGCCACTGTTCCAGCTTCCCCAGTTGGAGCTGCCAGAGCCATATGTCGGGGTCTGGTAGGAATTCGAAGCCATGGTTGTCGATGTGGCGTCGGTCATGGCGGCGACGGAAGTGGCACCAGTGGTCATCATAGAACCCATTCCTGACATCGAAGAATCCATGCTTGACATAGAGGAATCCATGTTTGACATAGAAGAGTCCATGCTCGAACCCATGTTGGAAGAACCCGATGAACCCATGTTGGAAGAACCCGACGAACCATTGTCGGCGGCAGCAGTCACTCTGAGGGGTATTTATCAGCGCATTGAGATGAAATACACCTGGATAGCGTAACTTACGCAGGCTGGGATCCCTCAGTGACGGGCGTGCCATCGGGGGCAGACACCGCAGGTTCGTTGATGGCACTATCACGAATGCGATGAGGCAAAGCGGTCGCAAGGCCAGAAAGGAGGGCAGCAACGAGAATGCGAGAAGCGATCATTTTTAGAGTAGCAAGAAAAATAAGATGGTCGAAGTTTCAAAGGATTGTCTTGGGCTAAAAAGGCCACTGAAGGGCAACTACTCGAGTTTCTGATCAAAGAAAGTGCGATCTAGAGATATATCTTAGTACGTGTACCTTGAGCCAATATGATTGTGTTTACCTCGCGGAGATCTACTCGAACAGGGAAAAGAGAGAAAAAAGAACGAAAAAGAAGAACCGAAGGGAAGGGGTGAAGTACTCGTCCCGAGCAGGAGGTGGGCTTTTGTACTGGCAGAAGGCATGGGAAGATGGGAACCGTCATGGAAACGGGTACCGTAGGTTTTACTTCAGTGACCCAGTACAGTGGGTAGGAAAAATGTACGTATGGCCACCGATCTCTTGAATTAGTTCGCCGTCAGTGTAACAGCCTTCTGGATGGATACATCCTGATCCCATCAATCACTTTCCACAGAGGAGTTTTCTGAAGATGCGAGCATCTCCGAATCAACTTCAGCTCCGTTCGAGCTGTCTCGGTCAGTCAGGACGAGTGTGTACACGGTGTAAACGTCCACAACGCATTTGTCGATTAGGACAAAATTACAACGGGATATGTTCACTTTTCTCACGCCGGTTGCCAGGCAAAGAAAGGTGAGCTTGCGCGTGTCATATTGGTTACCAAGACTATTCATAGGCTTATATTACCAATGCTTGGTCAAAACAAAAACGTCGCTTCGTATATTTTAAACCGACCAATCAAGGTCATCGATCATCAACCCATAACATGATATTTCGGAAACAGGGTGAACCTTCATCTGCCAATCATTGAATTGCAACCAACAACGATCAATCATCGCCGCCTTCCCCGTTGAGGTCCAGAAGGTAATTCAATACGGGGGTGTCGAGTGGTTGGCTGAGGTTGCGTAGGTGTGTTAGTCGAAATATACGGATGGCGGTTATCATTCCCGAAATCACCAGAGGAATCATGCTCTCCAATTTCTCGCTTAGCTTCACGCATTGCCTTCAAACGATCGGTTCCTCGCAACCGAGACTGAAGAGGAATCGATGGAGGTGATGCTGACGCTGATGCCCATCGTTCACCGTGTCTTGAAGTGGAACTGATACTGTGTTGTGGTGGAGGATCCTGGACTCCCCTGTCTGTCAATTCGTCTGGCCGTGCCGTTGCATCACCCGCTCGACGTTCCCGCTCGTCAAAAAGCCAGACGGGAAGGTCAGAAGGGTCTCGAGCTTTGGCTATGTGATACGCCTTCATTGCTCGGGTCAAACGAGAATCTTGCCCAGGTGGAGTTTCTAGGCATGTTACACTTGAACTTGCAAATAGGTATACTAGACGGCCTCACCTTCCCCCGTAAAAGCTGGGATGTTTGTGCTCCATGCCTTGCTCACGCTGATTGTCAAGGCGCTGGCAACGCTAGATACCGCATTCCAAACAGCGTATCTGTCTCCAGACGACTCGTCAATGGTAGCTTTACCTATCACTTGTGTAAGTGTGCATTGTCATCAGATGAAAAGTGCGCGTACAATTGGGAGGTCTAGCATAAGGAGTTGCCGGAGAGGTGACTTGAGGCTCCGGAGATGCGGATGGTTGGCGGGATCGCAAAGTTTGAGTACTTGGTCTCTCTCTGGAGACTACCCTTGAAGGTGACCGAGCCTTAGGTTGGCGATACGTATCATTGTCATCATAGGTTCGAGGTGTAGTTGACGCGGAACGTCCGTGTTTAGAAGGAGATATAGCGCGGGGGGGCTGGGACCGCGACCTTGAATGAAGAGAGGGAGCACCAGGGACAAGATACTGAGGGCGAGAACGCACAGGCGAAGCCGGAGGTAATCCTGATGGTACACTATAAGGGAAGGCTGTTTCCGATTTAGATGATCTCTGGGGTCTAGTGGATGTCGGAAGGCCGATTGGGCGAGGAACGGATAACATTTCCAGAAGATTCAGGTGAGAGTTGAAGAGAACTATTCGTATCATCCACAAGAATCGATAGGCTGTATTTTTGTATCACGAGCATAATGAGAAGACGGGTAACAGAGATCTAAGCGTGCATCAAAGTTGCCTGTGTGTGACACAGCGCGACAACCGGCTCATTCTGTCGCCATCCTCGTGAGAGACCTAAAAATGGCCCAAAAGTGTCGTTTTTTTCGTAGGCTCTGCATCCCTTGCACCATTTATCTCCAGTAAACAGCATGCTCAGCCAGTGTCGCACTGCTGCTTCTCGATCTACTTTTATCTGGCAACGCCATGCAAGCACTTCTGCGAGTACTGACAAGTACAAGATCCTTGTCGTCGGGGGCGGTGCGTCCGTGCTTTACTCCCTCATGTCATCCTTCTGATAGATTTGTGCTAGGCAGTGGAGGGATAAGTGTGGCGAACCAGATTTTCAATCGCTTCAAAGACTCTGGCAAAGCTTTGAACGACGGAGATGTGGCTATTGTCGATGCAGCTGAGTATCACTATTATCAGGTATGTTTGTCAGTGGTAACTCATGTGCTTCGTTATTGAATTGATATCTCTTATTTAGCCAGGCTGGTATGCTTTTCTTTCATAGGTGTCATGGCTCATGGCTCAAAGGCGATATTCAGGACACTCGTCGGCTCCGGCCTCAGTCCAAAAACAGATTTCCGAAAACCCCTTGCCTCCCTCGTGCCCAAACATATCACGCTGATTTCCGATAATGTCAAATCTTTTGCTCCCAACAGCTCAATTGTCACCACAACATCTGGTCGTGATATTTCTTATGACATTCTCGTTGTAGCTGCGGGACTGCAAGTCAATTGGAATGGAATCAAGGGCCTATCGGAGGCCCTCATGGACCCCAAATCGGGCGTGTCCTCCATCTATTCTTACAACACCTGTGATAAGGCTTGGGACGACATTGAGAGCCTCCGCTCTGGGAAAGCTGTTTTCACTCAACCCGCAGGTATCATCAAATGTGCCGGAGGTGGGTAATCCAGGTCGTCACCGATGAATTTTGCTCAGAATTTATCTAGCCCCTCAGAAGATTATGTGGATGGCCTGGGATAGGTTCCGTCGCACGGATCGTGGTGACAAGGTTGCTGTCGATTTTTATACAGGCATGCCCACAATGTTCGCTGTGAAGAAATATTCCGATACTCTGAATGCTTTGCGGGAAGAGCGAAAGGTCGGCGGCCACTTCCAACATAATCTCATCGCTGTGGATTCGAGCAACCACAAAGCTACCTTCAAAAAGCCCGATGGCTCTACCACGGACGTCGAATACACTACTCTTCACGCAACTCCTCCAATGGGTCCTTTAGAATTTATCAAGCAGTCGCCACTGGCTGATGCTGCCGGCTGGGTTTCGGTAGACTCCGGAACTCTTCAGCACACAAATTCTGAGTTCGCCAATGTCTTCTCCCTTGGGGATTGCTCGTCGTTACCAACCTCAAAAACTGCCGCAGCAATTACTGCGCAAGCACCTGTCTTGACAGAAAATGTGTTCTCATTCCTTGAGAAAGGCCAATTGTCCGGCGCTCGCTATGATGGCTACACCAGCTGCCCTGTATGTTGTTATACTACTCGAATACCTCTGGAACAATATTACTGACTCCACTCAAGCTCTTGACTGGATACGGCGAACTTTTGTTAGCAGAATTCAAGTATGACCTTGAGCCCAAGGAGACGTTCAGCTCTTTTGTGGACCAGGCGAAGAGTCACCGTGCCTTCTACTGGCTAAAGAAGAAGTTCTTCCCCTCAGTCTATTGGGAGTACATGGTAAGTATTGACTATGGCACTCTGTGATCAAAACTAAGTGCCCATTTAGGTGAAAGGCCAATGGTTTGGCACGAATGCTTTCAGCCGTCCTCAGTTCTCTTGATCATCTTATATCTGATCTCAATGTCCCAAATTTGTTACCCTAATATAATATTTCATTCACATCCAATTGAAGCTTAATGATCTCCACTGGTGGTAGCATATCGATCCTCAAGGTCCTCTTGACCGCCGAATCCACCCTCAAAGTCCTTGCTCGGATCTGGCACTGACTCCTCGCTCTTATCCATCTGTTCTCTTATGGCCGCCAACTGCTGTTGTTCCTACCTTGGCCGAGAATGTCAGGATATTCTAATGCAGGGCTCTCCAAACTAACCTTTTGGCGGATGTACTGTGCTTCCTCTGCCTGTTCTTTCTGCTTCCATGCGCCCTCCTGATCCTGTGTTTAAACTGAATTCAGTCCAAGATGAAATGATGTACCTGCGCTGTTGTTCCTGATGACATCTTGATAATGCTGAGCTTGGTATAGACTAGTTGGAGAGAGGAATGAAAGTGAATCCGCACAGAACGGGGGCGACTAGAGATTAGATTGACGCGTATCTATGACGTCATTGACTGCGGGCACGTGGCCCGTTCGCAGGTGGCACGTGGGGACAGTGTGCCAGACAGTGGACACGCTCTTTGTTGATTCTAAATACTATGCACTTGGACCTCTCTCACCTTTGAATCTGCCCAAGAAAATACTTGAAAATCATTCATGACAACTCGACTCACCTCCGCCCAAATCGTCGCACTTGGCGAATATCTGGAACCAGAATTCGATCCAAGCACACTTACTGTGTCCCAGCTTTTGGGAGTACTGGGATATCACAACGTCCCTTATCCGACCCCATATTCTAAACCCAAACTCATTCAACGATTCGAGGAAGAAATCAAGAAAAAAGGAGCGAAGCTCAAAAAGGAACGATTGAAGAAGGCCAACAGCATCGCCAGTGATGACGGCATTACTGACGGTTTGACTGGAAAACCATTGGGAAAGGTCTGTTATGCTGAGCCTATATCCTGCATGAACTGTTTCCGACTCTATTGGAAAGACATCGTCATTGAGGCGGTCCTCACGGCGACTATCAAAGGTCCCAGCAGCTACAACAGACGAAGAGACGTCGCCTGTCCGGAAGGAGCCAGTCAGTTAATTCGACTCTTCCGGGATGACTGATGCTAGAGCTACACTAGGTCAAACGCCGACGATCATCCGCCCAGCCGGTACTCGGTGGTACTACAAGCCGCCGCAAAGCGCCCACCCAAATCAATACTATTCACGAGAGCGAGTCGGAGACTGAGGAGCTCCCAGTCAAGAAAGTCGGTAAAACCAAGAAATCGGTAAGATACCAACTTTCTTGAACAATGAATCTTGGCTTTGACATTTCTATTCAGGGCGATGCAAGTACCCAAGCCCGCCGTATCTCATTGGTGAGTCTTCACGATCTCATTTAGCCTTGAGAAGTTAACCAACACCCATTCAACCAGGGAGACGATAGCGGCTGGGAAGATAATAACATTTTTCAGTCAGGGGCAGAAGACTCTCCTGTTCGCCCTACTCCTGCTCGACCGAAAGCTTCTCGAAAGAGCGTTGGTGCACGGAGATCTCGAAAGTCCTTCTCAGCACCACCACAGCCCTCGCCGCCCTCTTCACCTGTTCATACGAGAGTCGCACGAGCGCAACCCGCTTTCTCGCCTCAGGTCGTGGAGTTCAAACCCGACCTACCTTTCTCACCGTTTCGTGAATTGCGTCTCCCTCCTCAATCCCTCTTTTCTCAGCCGGTCAAAGAAGCATCACAAGAAGATGCTGATACTAACAAGCAAGAAGATGTACAAGTCGAAGAGACTCAGCAGCCAATTGAGCCCGCTAAAGAAGAAACGCCTGTAGAAGTGGGTGGAGAAGAAAGAACACAAGCTGATGAACAAAGAGAGGCTATCTCAAGAAGAGTGGCAGAAAGTGTAGAAGCGGTTAGGCGTCGTCCCATTCCGCCTGAAAGCCCATCGTGGTCAATGCGGCTCATCCTCGCTATCCTCCTCTCAATTATTGCTTATCATGTACGCGATTACAAAATTCACTCCGCGGCAATTGGCTACTGTGACGCGAGGACTAACACCAGTAGAGCGGTAGAGGAGGTGAAGGCACATCATCTCCTGGTAAAGGAGTGTAACCGCGAGAACCGGACCACCCTTCTCCCACTTAACGACGCCACGGATCGACAAGACATGACAGCTTGCCCCCTTCCGCCGCTAATTCCAATTCCCCAACCCGAGTCTTGTACGCCTTGCCCTGAACATGCCTCGTGTTCTCAGTTCAGTGTGACCTGTGAGACAGGTTACCTTCTCCAACCTAACTCTTTGGTTTTCTTCCTACCACCGCCACCCTCCATATCAAGCCTATCGATATCCATTGCGACATCCCCATCTGAATTCGTCTGGGGCACCTTGTCAGATTCTCTCAATGGTCTTCCTGGTTTGGGCAGTATAGCTTTGCCACCGCGTTGCCTAGAAGATCCAAACAGAAAACGGCATATCGGTGCCCTGGAAAGGGCCATCGGAAATACTCTTGCGAAGGAACGCGGTAGACGTGTATGTGTAGGCGGAAAGATAACCCAACAACATGTCAAGGACGCTGAAGGAGGTGAGGCCAAGAAATGGGGTGTGGAACTTACGAAACTGAAGGAAACCATGAGGAAGAGGACTCCAGTAAGACCACAAATATTGGGGTTTTCCGAGTAGTTCATTTACAATTTTCTCCTGACAGGTCAATCTACTTCCTACCTTTGAAGATACATTTGATCAGAGTATCCAACAACTTGTCAAGTGGGGTGACATAATTATTGGTGAAGACACAGAGTGGGTTCACGATTGTATTTTCATCATTCAATTGCTTATTCTTGCTTCTCTTCGAAACAGGGGCCGTCGATATTTCGCACATAAAACACCCGAACTAACTTGGGACTGCACACTAGTAGTCAGAACAAGGGACATCTGGCACGAGTGGAAATCAACAGTCTTTGGTTTGTCTCTTGAGTTTTTGATTCAATTTGGGTAACTGATTCTACCCCTCCCGACTAGGCGCTTTTGCAACGTTTTTTGGCGCAATTCTCCTCAGACTCCGTTATGTCCAACGTAAAGTAGAATCTAGGCGTGTTGGAGAGTTGGTTCAGATTGCATTGGACACCCTCCGCAACCAAGAAATCGCACACCATACCGATCCAGTCACTGCACCGCAACCTTATCTATCGTCCTTACAGCTCAGAGACTTAATCCTACAGGAGGAACATTCTGTTCCCATAAGGCGGCGGCTCTGGGATCAAGTCGAGAGGATTGTGGAGGGTAATGCCAACGTCCGCGTGAACATGGAAGAAGTTGAAGGCGGTGATGAATTGCGTGTGTGGAGATGGGTCGGATCGAGTAGAGGCAGGCGCGTGGAGGGCCTTGAATCTCCAGAGTTGTCGCCATATGCCTCACCAAAACCTCCAGCTGATCGATCATGATCGAATTTTGGTCGACAATCAAAAGCGGGTATGATCGATTTTTTTTTCAAATCGGTAATTTTCCTTTAGAGCTTCCTCTGGGGGTCCTTCATTTTTGACCCCCACAATGCTTCCAGGGAGGAGACCGAGTTTCTGGCTCAAGAAAGGATTTGACGGATGGGAACGCACCCGTTTTCGTGACCTCGACAAATTTTGGGGTGTTTGTTCTGAGACTTGACACATCTGGCTCCGCTCCCATATCAGTACAGTAGCTATGTATGGACCCTCCCCTTTTTCGGACCCCACTTCTTAATTGTTCTGGTTGCGGTGTTCTGGGTTGTTCTATTAGACCTCGAAGCTAACAGTTTATATCTATACGATATGTATCGGCCTCCCAAAGCCCTTGTTTTACAGAACTAGCCACTTAATCTCCAGTTGTGCGTCGCCACGAAGCCATCCGTGAAGTTCTCCGGTTTCTCGAAGCCCATTAAGCTGCATCCGTTGATTCGGCGTGTCAATCCTGTGTCGAGTGACTCGACTCATCGGACTAAGAAACAAACCCTACTTGATGAGCATTGGCTTTATCCGGCGCCCTCAGCAAATCTGGCGCTGACACGTAATCAGGTAATCAAAACGAAAAGGGTCCTATTTCCCACATGTAGAAAGTTCGCATATTCAAGACCAAGGAAAAATAAGGCAAGATCTATGATTTTGGGCCTTCTGTTTCATGGCTGTGATTGATGATGTGTGTCTAGCCGAGGAACGTGAGAAATTAGTAATTTCGAGTGTCATTTGACAGAGGTCGACGGAACACGCGAAGCGCGAGTGATTCGGAGACGGTTCACCCCCTGAGTTCGAGAGGATCAATCCGAAAGTGAGAGGTTGCATGAAAGTTAGAGTTGACAGCATGCTTAGCTGTCATGAAAGTAAGGGTGGACATGGAAAAGGTAGTCTGGTGGTAAGCATCCCAGAAGGTTCGACTCCAAGATACCATACCAACTGTCTGAAAGCTTCAAGGGTACGCAAGGTCAGCTTTGAAGCATGTGGAGTTTTGAACTAGTGGCGTCAATGAAAGATTCTCCGGCGTTGGTATAGTAATCTTACTCGTGTGACCTTCAAACGAACTTCAGCATATGTAGTCTTCATGACATCCCGAGCACCGACTTCATAACACCGATGAATGAAGGTGGGTAGCGTGATTTCACTGGTCAAGTGCCTTTACACTGTCAATTAACTCGAGCCCTGGTGTTCTGGTCTTGTCAAGGTACACTGGGCACCTGGAGCAGTGCAACTCCTGAGGCCTGAGGCCTGAGGTTTGAGCCTGGGCAGAGGGCATGACATATGCAAATCAACCTCATCATAGTTCATAGTTACATCACATCAGTTAATAGACAGCGTACAACGTTCATCTAAGGTCTAGACTCCGAGTGCACTTGTACTTCACCAATACATACGTTGGGCTATCATATCACTGACGTAGTAAGTTCATAGTTACATCACATCAGTTAATAGACAGCGTACAACGTTCAACTAAGGTCTAGACTCCGAGTGCGCTTGTACTTCACCAATACATACGTTGGGCTATCATATCACTGACGTAGTACAAGGATGGCACGGGCAACCTCCGAGATGATGGTTGTTCGTGAGACAGCTGGCCCTTGACGAGAATCAACAGGCACCATAGGTATGACGAACATAACGTACTTGTTGTTTTACCTTGGCCCATGATGATACAGTGCGGCTTGATAGCATGATGATGCTCCGACGGTGATGAGAGGCGTCTTTTTACACCAGCCATAGATGCGGGAGTCAGAAGTGTATACAAGAACCATGAATAGAGCAGGTTCGGTGCAACGGGGCCGGTTGTGAACGTCTGTCAATTTGGAAATAACACGACATACGCAATACATGGCATTGGAAATGAGAGTAGCATTGTTATTGTCCTTACATTGACGTAGTTCCACGTCGTGGATTTGGGCGCCGCCAATTGCTCATACAATGCACATAGTTAGCACAGTGTTGTTACTGCGAACTGCGCCTGCGGGCCGACCAGGGCTCAGGAGATAATTATACCTCCAGTCGACGGAAGTGTTCCACCATACGAAAGCTCCGGTGGATGGGTCAGTATATCGTGTCATTTGGCAAATCTCAAGGTCTGTCAGCTTTTTTGAGCGAGGAGTGGACCCTTCCGGAGCTTTGCCGGAATGACCAACCAACTGTGGTGTTAAAGTGATTCGCGTGTAATGTTTTGATCCCAAGGTCAGCTAAGTCTTGTCGTGCAAGTCGCGATGGCGCCGATGATTGAGAGGGACTACGTGTGCCTGGGCAGTGCAACATATTACTTCCTGATTTGGACACAACAAAAAAAAGTTGAATGCCAAGTACAAAACTTGCAAGAACTTTGCCCCTGCTGGCTACTGTGGCACACTTCAGAGTCGCAACTTTGTCTCGTCCGCAACAGGGGTAACGAACAGTAACCTCACCTCAGAATTACAAAGTCTCGCAAACTCAGAGTCAATGCAGTAGCCTCTTACGGTATGATTTCGCCACCATGACCAACGCAAGCTCCAACGGCTATTGTAGATTCCATATGGTCTTGTATTCCTTTCAGAACAACAACAAAGGGGCGAGCCGAAGAGGATCTTCAGCCTCCTGACAACCAAGTCACAACTATTTTCTTAGACCACCAGCAGCCGACTCTAGATACCGGTTGACCGAGTGAGATACTCTATATCGGACGCCGAGCATTTAACCCACTGAGACCGTACAATACTCTATTGAAAAGCGGACTTGCGGAATATGACAACCAGGGTAAGAAAGGGGAACCAGAAAAACACAGACGAAAAAGGAATTCCCATTGTTCTGTGCGCCTAGCGGTGCCGCCTGGGACTCACGGCACCCAAATTGAGACTCAAGTTACGACAGCGGAGACAACTGGGGCAAACCATGCCCACGGCGAAGCATCCTTAAAAAGGCAAAAAATCCATCGAGGAAGTTCGAAGTCCATCTTCAGGGGGCCGTTTTTTAGACTGGTCGATGAATACAAACGCTAGTCTTTAGAGCCGAAGCGATACGGGGTAAACCATGAGCGTGAGTTTTTGCTCAAATGTTCGTTTCCGAAAAGGCGACCGCCCATCAGAGGTAGAACCGAATGATTAGACGCCTAAAAGTCACCCCGAGTGACTCAACACCTGATACCCAGATATTTTCTGAGGGACAAAAGTTTTTTCTACCTGAAAATACGAGGGTAGCGGAACATTGTTTATTCAGTAGTCTGACCATCAGCTTAAGGACAACGATCCCCGCAGTCGGAACCTCTTACCCATTTTGGACACTCTCGTTATTGCGCCTCTCAGGGACGAACCCTCTGCAAATTGGGGGATCCCCTTCTATCGTTCCACACTTGCCGCATATGACTTTAAGCATTGATGTTACCTCAGATCCACATAGATCAATGGCACATCTATTGACTCTGCCTTCTGCCCTTGTTCTCACAATATTGTAGACAACGCATTTTACTACGACGTGAACATTCTGTCAAATAGTCGAAATTGTTGCTCCAAGACCAATTTGGATCTTATCCATCAGCGCCCGCTTCATGAACTGCTCCTCCGCAAGAGCCCGGGTAGCCTGTATGACCGACAGAGAATAAGAGAGAATGGATAGGTGAGTTATTTCCGTCGACGCTTTGCCACCGAAGACAAACAATAACGCGGGAAAAATCTTGGGAGCCCCAAGACCGTCGCAGATAGGAAGGGGTGGGAGTAAACTGGGACTCACTCTCAAGAACTTTTCCAAATCAATACGACCGGCGTTTAGGGCGCGATGAAGATGGTATATTGTATCCTCAATAGCGTTATCCTCCGCCACAAGATTGATGAGTCTATCAAAATGAGCGAAATCAATGTCAAAGTCTGAATGAGGGACCATGTATGGGGGAACGACTTAACTGATCGTGAACGATACTGGTAGCACAAACGAGCTCATCGACTTCTGGTTCACCCTTACGCCGCAATTCGGCCACACTAGACTCTGCTTGTTCGACGGTGCGTCGCGTCCTGTCGGCTACGTTACGACAGACATCTCTTACAGCCTCAAGTCGCGCCATTTCGTCATGTATAGCCGGTTCCCCAGCAAGCAAGTCTGTCTGATGAGCACGGAGCCGTTCGGCATCAAGCATCATAGCGCGGCTCAACGAATCGAGTTCTGACGTCAATTTGGCATGAATTTGTGAATGAAGCCTGAGTGTCTCCGGGTTGGGTGGACGGGGAGGAACTGGCAAGTCGTCTGGCCGCAGAACATCGGGAGTGTCCTCATCAAGAAGGTTTGGAGGGGGCGCGGAGGTTGAGACCGGCCGGGACGGGCTATATGGCGGGAAAACCGAAGGCTGTACAACGGGTAATGGGGGAAGTGGTGGTGGAGGTGGTGGGAGCGCGGGTGGTGGTGGAGGGCTTTGGATGACCGCTGCCGAGGGTAGGGTATCGGATGAGGGTGCATGAACCGGTAATGGGGCTGCAAGTGTGGCCGGAGGAGGCTGAGGTGGCGTTGTGACATGTAATAGAGCTGGACTGCCATGGCGAGGATTGACTGGACCATTTGGAATTGGGGGTCCTAGGGTGGTTGAATAGAAAGGATGTGGTGGCAGCGGTGGGGGGGATACAACCGGTGGAATCTACATTAAATTAGCAAAACCGATAGCAAAATGACCCGATGACGAGTCCTTACTGTCTGTGGAATTGGGGGAGGAGATTGTGAAATTGGAACAGTGGGAGTGTGTGAAGGCACTCGGTGAGGTTGGTCAGGCTTGGGTGGAAGCGCGGGGCGAGAGGAAGGGGGAGGAGCAGGGGGGGATGGAGTTGCAGCTGGGGGAGTGGTGGCAGGGAGGGGAGGCTGGGGCTTGTAGGACGATGGGCCAGCAGAGGGTAGAGCAGGTGCAGTAGGAGGCACCTTTGGTTTGGCATAGAGGGGTGGTTCACGGGAGAAGTGATCCACCATCGCGTCGAGGAGAGCAGAAAGATTACATCCCTGCAAATGACGTCAGAACAGGTGCGACACATATCGGACCGACAAACCTCGCTCTTGCGCTCCCACTGTTGCATGTATTCTAGATTACATCGGCCACTGACGTCGACGGATCGGCTCGCTTTGACGAGCAGGTCTGCTGACGGGACTACGTAGACGATAGGGGGATGACGAGGGTACTCCCGGGTTATCCAGACTGCAACGGGGATATTATACTGTGCATTACGATACTTGATGGGCAATAGCCCGTGTACACACAGAAGCAGGTGCGAGCGTCCGTCATCAAATACTGAATGCACACCGTGAGCAGGATGAGGAAGAAAAAGACGGGCAAAACGCGCACTGTATACATCGAGCTTTGGACGGAGGGCGGGAAAGCGGCCAAGGGCGGCGTCTACATGGGAGTATACATGGTCGGCACTGCTGTATGTTGTGGCTTTGTCGCGCAACCACTGTTGGGTGAGGGACATACGGGAGATAATCTTGTCCTCAACGCCCTATCGCGTCTGCGATCGCCGTGACCCCGTTACACCCGTGACTGTGCCCGGGTGGGAAGGAGGTCCAGGGCAGATTCCCACGCAGTCCCCATTCGGTTCTACCAAGTCCTTGGGTCGGACTTTCCATACGCAGGGATTGGATCGGGGTGCTAAATCTGCGCGGAGGCCGTGCGATTCTGGCCGGCTAGCGGCCGTGACGAGGCGAAAACCGGCGGTCAGCACTCGTTCTGGGGAGCAAGTGCTGAGCGCCGACCCTTCCGGCGTCGGTCCTCCATCGGCCTTCGGTCGTCCCCGTTCCTCTTTTGGTAGCCTCAAAGGCTGGGTCCCCTTACGACACAGCATTGCTTGTCCGTTGACTCTTAGTCCTTTTCCCGACCTCTACCGGCTATTGCTGACTGATTCACGCACCGGCCACCACCCAGACTTGCGAGAGACTGCATGCACCGACAGGGAGATGGGCTTATGAGCTAGTGAAACGAGCAGTGTTACATCTCCATCTGCCATGCCCGATGAGGATCTAGACTGCCCGCGCTTAATGGCGCTACTGGCCTATCTCCAAAGCGGTGGTTCCCACCTTCCCGATTGGTCGCCTCAATCTCGGATCTTCGCCTCTGCCAGATGCGTTTGCCCGTCCTGGCGAGATTCCAAATCCACCAACAAAATAGTTCCGGAATGCAAGTATATAACTCTCAAATCTCCACTCCCTCCTCTGTTACGCCCACTGTCCGCCCCCCATGTCTCTCCCAGTCCATCTCCCTCCCCTGTCAGACTCGACTTCAAACAAATCCCTCACCCCCCAGCGCAAGCACAGAAAGCTCCTCAAGGATGGCAGTGGTGCTGAGGTATGGCCAGAATCAATAGAGAAAATATTCGTTCAAGGTCCGTCTGCTTCTTCTTTTTCTCTTGGCCGAGGCTGATTTTCACTCCCCTTTAGGTCTACATGAATACTGGAGTTCCCCCTATGCTACATATCCCCAATCCCGTGGTAGGAGTCGCTGGCGCAACCAGTTCCTCGTCGACTACCTCCAGAAGCATGGGATATCGCGTTCAAAGAAACAAGTCGCCAGCCACATACAGGTTCTCCGCAACATGTGGAAAGGAGAGCCCGGTAAGAATCTTCCTCTTTAATCTCAACAAAAGATGATCCTCATATCCCCTTCTATATTTATAGAATATCACCTCGTTGCTGGAGGTGAAGAACTCGCTGATATGAGTCCCTCTGCTGGTTCAACCATCAAGCTTGAAGATCAATGGCCTACCGGGCTCATAGCTATGGATTTTGATGAGAGTACCGATGGATACTCATCGAATTCAGCTTCTCCTGATTTCTCCCCTCCCGACTATCAACAATTCTTGCCTTCGCCCGACCACCCCACCACACGTCAGCTTGATATGAACTCGGGTGCCCAGTACCCTTCTGGAACTCAGAACCTTGTACCATCTGCATCTCCCTACGCTTCCTCCTTCCCTAACTCGTCTCAGGACTACTCCTTCTCAGGCCCATATGACAAGTACGGACACCTGTCACCTACCTCTGGGCTAACTATGGACACCAATGGCTCAGCATCAGGGTACACCAAATCTCCACACCACCCTAGCCGAATACGTGTACTTAGTCTGACAGCGGACGGAATGTCCCCTTTCATGATCAGGACGGATGCCCTCATCTCAGCCACCGCACCTTACGAGCCCCTCCAGCTCAAGGTTCGCCTGATCATATCGACGATGCAAGATATTAATTGCCCGCCAACACTACATGGCTTCCTCGCGAGCATATGCCTCTCGGATATATGGAGGTCTTCCGCCAAGTGCATCACGAAGACCATTGTCGGCAACAATATTGTGTCCGAAGATGTAGGTTCCCTCGAGGTATCCGAGATCAATGTAGGCACAGTCAATGCCGTCCTACCTGAGTCCAACCTCAATCGCTGCCGGTGGCTTGATCCCCGTAAGTTTTATCCTTTCTTCTATCTCATTGCGGAAAAACTCATTCCGGTTTTTTTTTCGGTTCACTTATATTTACAGATGCTCCTACCAGCATCACACAGGAAATCGTGATTGACGACGTGTCGCTGCTCTTTGTCATTTACGAACTAGAAAGGGCCTCTGGTAATCCAATGCCCTCGGCTCAATTCATGGGTTTTCTCAAGTACCCCGCTTCACGCAGCGGTTTCGGCCCAGGGAGCATGACAACTTCATCTTCTACTCGGCCCTTCACCATCTCATCCTCAGCAATAAATTCCGCAAACACCTCAGGGCGAACATTCTCAACCTCCCCTGGCCACTCATCGACACTGTGTGGATTGACTGCGATCGCCAATGCACAGCACTCCCACCATCGTTCGGGTGCTCCATCGTCGCGTTCTGCTGTCATGGCCATGGGTAATACCGGCGCGAATGGAGCAGCCAGCCCAGGTGGTCTGAGCGCATATTCGCTACCCGTGCACTCTCACCACGCTAGACATCCGAGTCAATCGCTAGCACACGCTCTCACACCCGTCAGGTATCCCATGGCCACGTCCTTGCCATCCTGACTACAGTGAATCCAATGCAAAAGATTCACTACGCTGACTTATCACTATCTCGAAACAAAAGATCTAGGAGGGGAAGGGAAACCTGATGGGTGTTTTCGGTAGCGCCCCTATTACCACGTCACTGTTTTTCATCTTGCGAGCCTCGTGATACGCGACCCCAACTCAGCTCAAGTCCTTTCCACCCAGGTCATCGAATCGCCACATACTACTTCCTTTGTTTATTCCTCTTATACCCTTGGACACTGCAAAGGAAATTTTACCCGTGGTGTTGATAATGGATTCTTCGTAGGGAATATCTCTACATTGGGGTCTCATACCCTCTACTCGCTTTCGGTTTCGTGTTCAATTTTTTTTCATGTGGAGTGATGGCCTGATGCCAGATGGATGAATGTGACTCGACGTGGTCCATAGCGCGCGCAGTCGACCTGTCATAGTTGCCGCCACTCTGTCTTTCCACCTACCATAAAGGTCCCGCCATTATTTCTCAAATTCGGAATTCCCCACCTGCATCGTTTTCACTCTGGCCTCCCTCGCCCTCCCTCTCCCTCCCTCTCATGTCTGTTTCTCGTCCTGGTGATTCATGCCAAATTTTTGTTTGTACTTTATTCGGATTTTGCCTTCCCTCTGTCCCTTCCATCTTCCCCGCTTTCCCTGGGTTTTTCACGCGTTCCTCGACGGCCGTCAACCAAAGTTTACACTATTTATTCGCCATAACATAACCTTATCCAACCCTTTTCCTCGCATCACATCATATCTAATTTTATCTTCTCTCATAACCCGACCTCCCTCAACCGTGCGCTCGTCCAGCATCAATCTGATTCGGCCATTAAGCATGCCTAGTAGCGTTAGTTATCTATCCTACCACTGTTTCAATAAGTGTTTATATTATTTCTGAACTGTAACTCTTCCCATCCCCTTTTCGCCTCCCCCCAGTATTCAGCCTTCCTACACCACCTTCTCTCCTCTATGTCTTCCAGTCTACTCTGTCGTCTTGCTCATACTATAGTTGTATTTTATCTCTGGGAAATTGATGAACTTGCTGCATTTTTCATTTGGGTATGGGTTTCGACGTTCTTACATGACTTTCTCCGGGGCTTTTTACAGTTATTATGTTCTGAATCTTAGGATACATAGTGTTAAAAACATGTCTGATTGGATACTCTCAGTTTCTCTACACACGACTCGCTTCAGACTGATTTGAAAGGGTAAGCCATTGGATACGCCCGATCATCCGATTACAGATCCGCCTAAATATATACGATACACATATCTCAGTAAAAATCATGTGGAACTAAGGGCGGCTACCCCTTAGGCACCCGCACTGTTTTTCCCTCCCTCCCTCATGGGAACCGATTGGGGCTTTTTCCCGTAAAGACTAATGAGTGGGTGGAGGCTGCCAAGGCGATGAGCGCCCTGTGCCGATAGTTATACACGGACATAAGACGCAACCCTTTTCCCGATTTATGAGGCACCCGAGGTAAAGTTAAGCAACCTTTCCGCCGCAGTGCGTACGGTAGGGTCTAGGTGACTGGTTGCGAGAGTCTGGAGCTCCCAAAAAGCGGTGCCATACGGGTGACAGAGTTGGGGATCATCAATGTCTGCGCGGTAGATGCCGTCGAAGATACGGTCTTCCGTTGACAAAAGCGCCTCCAGTTTCGGACTTTTCGCGATCAGGTCACGAACGAAGTTCAAGGCCCGAAGAGCCGAGCTAGGAGGCCAATGCAGTGCGGCTGTGAGGAGCCTTTTGGAAAAGGCTGCGGAGCGCCAGGGAGGTGCGGATGACCCCCCACCGGTCCGTGGAGAAAAAACTGTGTGGAGAGCGCGGAAGAGGAGATCGGAGATGGATGGTGGAGAGGGTATTGATGAACTTGAGGCTGAGCTATCGGCCATGATGCTGTTCCTCTTGGTGTACTTGGAGTTGTTGTTTGTCAATTGGGCGCTTGCCGTGTACGCAGTCGGATTACTTGGTGTTGATGCTTGTTTCGTTGACTCAATGTCATTAATCAAAGTCAGGGGAAGAATCATGCCATAGAGCTGGGTGATGAAGTCGCTTAGATCGATGTTAAGTGCTTCGCCTTTACAGAGAAGGCATCGCCAAACAAAAGCGGCGCCAGCGCCGTCCAACAATATGATCATCGAAAACAAATACATACAGTTGACGGGGCATTAGTTGAGTAGAAAGCAGGTAACAAGATGAGGGACCGCGTGAGCAAGCGAGCCGGGAATATGATCGTGGTAAGTTCTCACCTTGTCCGGAGAGAAGATCAAACGCTGTGACAATGCACTGCAAACGGTGTCGGGTATTCCTCAGGTCCTTGGCCGATTCCATAGCTTCCTCAGCATCGGATACATCTTCGGTTTCTAATGAAATGAGGTCCTTCAAGACTTGCAAAAGATCCCGGAAGAAGTCAACGTTGACAAGATGCGCAAATTTCGCAATGCCTGTGAGAGCCGCCGGTAGCAATGGACTCGGGCGTGGATTTTTGAGGATTCGGAAATACAGGGCAAATAGAAGTTTCAGCGTCTCCGTTTGCTGTTATTGGTATCAGTGACTGACTGACTCGGGTCAAAATTGGAACAATAGAGAGGAGTAGGGCTAGGAACAGCTCCCAGCGGCCAACGCCAGAGTGTGAAAACAGAAAACTTACCGTTGCCACCCGTTCTTCCTTGTCAATCTCAGCTTCGGCTTCGCGCATCTCCTTTTCTATTTCCTTTTTCTCTTTCAGCGCTTTCTTCGCCCTCTTGCTGAGGTAAGGCTGGTCGGACTTCTTACTCTTCCGACGTCGCTGGTCTCGAGGGCTCCGCGCCTCTTTGTCCACCTTTGTGTCGGACGCTCGCACCCCGAGCTCGGTCCGAAGTCGAAGGTGCAATAAACATGAAAGCACATTAGGGTGGACAGCAAACCTTCGTTCTTTAATCATGCGATTCAACATCCGAACAATTTCCAACGAAGGATTCCCGGTCAAGTCATTCCGGAAGACTTTAATTATAGTGCTGATGCAAAGTTCCGAGGACTGTTTTAATTGATGAAGATGAAGAAGATCGGCATAGGAACAACGTCAAGGAAAGCACATGGATGGGTAGAGATGAGGGCGAACCTTATCCCAGGACTTTCTGCTCAACCTTGCGACGACGCAAGAAATGAGATTGATGCTGAAGTTGAAGTGGGTAACTTCTGCCAAAAGGGTGCACATGCACGACAAAGCTGTCTCGGTAAGCTCGGTTCGTTCTAGGGGTAGTTCTAGCTTAGAACACCTGTCACATCCACGGACATTCCTTACCTTTTATTTCAGTCGAGAGAGAGCGCAAATAGGACTGATACACGGCAACGAGCCCTTGTTCCCATTCTCGTGTTCGAGCAACCATAGAACTAACTTTCTCAGCCTTTTCCTTGTTTGTAAGTGGACGTATCCGATAGCCTGGAATGATGTCTTTGAAGACAGCCAGTTGAGACAAGAATGTCAGTTTGCGGATGATGGGGTCGTTGGGAATCGGCTTAGGTTGAGTTGGTGTCGAGATCTCTCGTAATGAGAACGTGTGTAGCCGTCGCAGAAGACCCAGCTATGTTGAAAAATCAGATATCAGGTTTCATAAAGTATGATTCACGTACGCTGTTTTCCGGCTCAGCTAGAATCTCCTGGCATATGCTCGCGATCTGCTCCTTAGCTGCCTCAACACGGTTTCTTCTGGAAGCTTTGCCTATAATGTCAACGACAGCAGCACGTCCGAACCGAGCACCGGTTGAAACGTCTTCCACTCGTGGCTCCGGCTCCGGAGGCGAGGGTTCATCCTCACTTTCCTCGTTCGAGGACTGCTCGGAGTCGGACATAACGAGTACCTTTGTACTCTTTCTTATCGTGCCGTCCGGGAGCTTAATAGGCAATCCTTTGATCTTCTTGGCTCGTGTCTGGTCCTCGTCGTCCCATGATGGACGTCGTTTGCGAGGCTGCTGCTCATAGGGCATTTCGGCGTCCGAATCAGATTCAATTGCTGAAGTCTCTGCTTCGTCCTCGGAGCTCGGAATTTCATCGAAATCTTCATTACTGCTTCCAGCCGGTAGGGAACCTTCTGTCTCGGAGTCCTCTTCGTCACTGGAGTTCAGTGAAGGAAGGTCATCGGGTTTTCTTTCTGCACGAACAGGTTTGTTGAGCTGGTGCAGTCTGTCAAGCTCCTTTTTACTCCTAAGAAATATGTCAACTATATTCAGGTGATATAAATGAGTCCCGACCTCGCGATACCCTTCTGGTCAAGGTCCCTCAGGAATGAAGCTCCCTGGAGAACATCTACGTCCTGATCCGACATTTCGAACCTTTCATCGTCTGAATCTGGATCTTCTGTGGTGGGTATAGGAATATATGGCCTGAATGCCTTTTCCTTCCTCTTTCCTTTACTGTCAACTCCAGCCGTCTTTTTTGTGAGAGGCTTGTCATGACGGCCTGTTTTACGCCTTTTCGAAGGCAGCTGAGGGGG
>KQ963075.1:103579-114275 GCA_001563735.1 Leucoagaricus sp. SymC.cos
GGAAAGAGTTAAATAATTCAAGAGTGGATCAGAAAGTATTACTTGCTTGTTTTGTCGACTTTGCGGGGCGCTTGCCCTTGGACGGCATTTCCTTTGGACAAGATGAGTGTGATCGGTGAAGGAAAAATCAGCACAGCCACCAGACGCATCTGAGTGATGGACGCCGCTTGCTTACTCCCTCGAATCTGATGGACGACGTTCCTCCACCGACAGAACACGTTGTAAGACCACACCACATAGGTCTCTTGTCTATTCTATCTCTGGCATTCAAAGATGGCGACTATAAAGACTTTCCGGCGTCTTTCACACTCCATCTCTACCGTTGCCTCTTGAATGAAATATCCGAGGTATATAACCCCCAACACCCTGATCTTTGTTTTATACCGACCCGGGCATCGTAGGTCTGTCAACCAAAACATTATAATGAAGTCCTCAAGGAAATTGCGTCGAGTCCACGCGCAGATATCGAGACTTGCCGAACCTTCCTCACCAACGCCCGGTCGATGGTAATGATAAACCATAATCACCTCGGAAATGGTACTTACATGTTATTAGCCACAAACTCTAGACACTGCGGATAATCTTACGGTGTTCTTCTCCAGTAAGCATCAGTCATCCGCACTAGAGCTGCAATAACAGGCGTTGGAGATGTCCCTGCCTTGTTCGTCGAGAAACCAGCGGATGTGAGCGGCATGCCACTTCGGGAAATAACTTCTTAACGGATTTTCCTTCCTTCAAACTAGGACAATCCCATATTTGTACGTTTATACAAGAATCGAGGTGAACGGCTAACTCCAAGCAACGATAGGCGCGCAGGTCGTTGTTTGGATACTTCTGCCGTCGCTGCTTTATGAGCTTCATCAAGCTGTCCTTTTCTGCGGTCGTTAAACTACAAAAGGACTTCCGAGCATGGATAGAGGGAGATTTCGCGGCTGGATACGACGTTGTCAACAAGGAGCAGCTCACGAGTGGTGAGTAAAGTTCTGACCTTGAAGGCCCACGACTGATTGATCATGTGAGACGCCACCCTCTTCAAAACACAGGCAGATAAGAAAGCCTGGGCTAAGCCGGAGCCTTTTGAAGCGTCAGTTAGCCGGCTCTCATCTGTATTGGTCTTAGTCTTACCGAATGTCTATTTCATCTTAGTTGGGAGAAGGGTCTTGCGGTAGGAGACGACACCTTGGCCATCGAAAATCTCCGAAGATTTTTTGAACAACAATTCAGCGACAATAATGACTCGTGAGTCGGATTATATGCCTACCACAATTTACCAACTCTTTTCAGAGGACTGCGACAGCATGCCCTCCTGAATTTGGTGAGGATGCAATACATGCGCCGAGAGTGGGATGCGGCTCGCAAGGTATGTTTTCCTAAATCTACCTCATCAACTACTGACGCGAGTGAAGTAGCTACTCTCTGAAGCTATTACTGTCTCAAGAACAAGTGGTGATCGTATTACACTCCAGAATTGTGTCAGGTGCGTCCCTTCCGCACGATTTGTATGCCATCGATGCCATTTTCTATCTCATAGTATGCTCCATCGGTTGCCACCAGCAGACGCGGGGCAGAAACGGGCATTGAATGAAATACAACCCGACTTACATCCGCTTGAGGTATTTTACGATGTCTTCAAGTTATTAGAGGTCTGTAATATGACTGCACAATCATTGCCGAGCTCATTCACCGCGCTCATAGGACCAGCCTATCGGTATGGCGTTCAACAAGATCATGCAGGCGATCGGCGTGCAAGATCATTGGGTGGACGTCCAACTCATACCACCTCCTGAAGAAGAGCTGTGGGTACAACATGCTGTCCAATCAATTGTCTGGAGATCCACCGGTATGCAACGTCCGCCACACATAAACCTTCAAACGTTCACCCAACACTCAGGCTGTGACAAAGTTGCAACAATCGAAGAAAACCTAATAATGGCTTTCATTCCATTTGGGACGTCTGATGAAACACGCCTGGCGATAGTCATAAACCGCGCCATCCAGGTATGTATAATTTTATATCCTCAGTCCCCGCATGGTCCATATATCGGATACATAGAATGCTCGAATGGGCTTGTATGATCAAAGCCTGCGGAACCTCCTTGATCCAGCTATCTGGAGTGGGCTGGGTATGGACGATTATGGCACCTGGGCTCATGCAGTGTGGAATATTCTTGCTCTGCGAGCCACAAGAAGGCGTGTTCGGGATTCTTTGACCGAGGTTCAATATCTCATTCCTATTATAGAGGACAAAAACGGTTGTACCGAGAGGTACTCCTTGTTCGAAGACCTTCTGGTTATCACAATATGAGTTTTTTCGACTTGGACTCAGAGGGTCTTCCGACTAACAAGATCCGTGATGCATTGTTTGAAGTGTTGAAACTCAAAGTAAAAATCTCTCGTGCAACTGCTTGATTTGGATGGTGACCCCTTCTCCACTTAGAAATGTGGGCAAGCTACGAGTGGAATGATGCACCTTCTCCGGGCGCTATGGCATTCCGAGTTCTTGTTTAGATTGCACGAATACAGGACAGCAATCGTTCTACTAGCTGACGTAGGGCTGGAGTTTGGGATGTCGAAACGATCCCGCGCCTTGGTTGATGACATCATGCCTCAGGTTGGTAAAATCCACGCGGGGCTACTTGACGCTCTTGATTCAACGACATCTGTAGATAATTTGTGGCAAAGATCCCGAACAGCGAGGTTTTGCGTCGTTTACCTTAGCACGAGCCATTATTGCTTCGGGCGAATCTAGCCGTAAGTTTAGCTATTTCTTTCGTTGGTCTTGGTGTTCACTGTGATTGAACCTAGCTGAATCACTCCGTGAAGCTTTGTCGTATCTGCTTGCAGCTGAGAAGGACTATGAGTGCCTTGATACTCTGGAGTCTTTACAAGATGTGCAATACTTTATTGCTGTCATCTATCACAACCTCGACATGGTAAATGAGTGTGACGCTGCTGCGCGACGACATCATGTGACGGTGGAGCGGAGAGAGAAGCTGGCAGCAACCGTTGCTGATGATGGGGTTGAAGCTATTTTGGATCTTATAGGGAAGATAGGGATGGCCCTAACGAGTCGGAGGTGATGAATCCCTGCTGAGTTAGGTATATTCCATACAATCTGGTTAGTTACATCACAGTTCACGTGCGGTATCATAGAATTGAAGAGATCAATTATAATGTTTGACAAGGACGCCGTTGATGAGTTCTTCCTCCACTTTCCCATTTTTGGTCAATCCGGACTGCCCATATGCGCTGGTTCGACCCTTTCGCCATTGCTCCATCGTGGGGGCTTCATCGTCCTCAAATCGACGTTTGATCCCGACGCGCTGAAGGACTGGACTTTGTGACATTGGCGCTAACTTGATGTCGTCATCTGACATTGCAAAGTAAAAGACGCCGAGGCGTGTGCAAGATTGTTGATCGGGGGGCGGTTGAACCACTCTGCAACAAACCTTTGTGAGAGTGTTAGTTGTATCAGCGAGTTATACAACGGACCTGTGGATTGTGGCACGGTAGTACCCGCCTGACAGAAATTCCATGGCATCGCCAGCATTGATGACCTTGGGAGGGTTGTGAGATTACTCAAGGAGTGAGAAACTAGATCAAATCTACCAAAGCGTTATGAATGTGTTTAACCCACTTCCAGTTTCCTTCTGGTGTGAGAATTTGAAGTGCTGAGACAGGCTGGCTGTAAAGAACTGTGATAGTCCCGAAATCTATCGCCGACAGCAAGAATCAAAATGGAATTCTTGAGGCAGAAGTAGAGCATGCAGACTAACCAGTGTGGCCCTTTAGCCAAACTTGGCCAGTTTTTTCTTCTTCTTCCTGGGTACGGGGATAACTGTCGTGCCGAGATATTGAGCGGTGAACTCGCGTATGTTGGGGTGTGCCTTACTACTTCATGAAGCGAACTAGCGGGTTGAATGTGAGGACGGGCTCTCAATAAAAAACATGAAGACGCTATTACCATATGTCTCTCCAACTGCATTAAAGCCGTGTATGTTCACGAAAGTCTCTTCCGGGAGTTCCAAGCCAATAGCCAAAAGTCTGACTCCGAGGTCAACGGAAGGTGAACGGTGTCAATGAAGATAAATACCTTAGGATGGGATGTAATACATTGAAGTGGTTGTGTTTTGCAAACGCTTCAATCTCGGGAAGAAGTGGCCGAACAGACTCTGGATGGGCTCGTTTCGTGATGTCGCGATTGACTAAAGACATCGGTCAAAAATAGCTTGGAGAGTGTCGGTGGAGATGACATACTATTGTAGTGCTCTAGTTGATCGCGTACTCCATTATCGATATGCTAGAGGATTGTTAGCCAGCAGGCTAGCCGGGCGAATGAAGGTTTACCCAGTAATGGCGAAGTTTATATCCTTGATATGATCCGCTAGTCTTCATGGTGCCCGCATAAGTTTGCTTCTCCGCATCTGAAACATGCTCGAATGGAACGTTAGCAATGTCAAATATCCTCTTGGTCTAAAGCAACATGAGTAAGGTATCTCTGGCTCGGTGGAAGTTTAGGGGGACCTGTTCGGACGTGTAACCATGGTTTACGACGTAGAAGAACCCTTGGTTGGTCATGGCTGCCGTCACTTGTTTCGTTAGTTCCACTCGATCTTCGGGCGTTATTGCCTTGGATAGATCGATTATGGGAAGGTCGGCGTAGTCCACTGGCCATGGCACTCGGTAAGCGACGCAATTCGAGGGAATGGAAGCTTACACTCAGCGGTTGAAGGGGGAGGCTGAGTATACGGTGGTACGGAGGGGGACTGTATTTCAGGTGTCATTTTCTGAGAGGATATGAGAGATGTGGGACAAGAGGGCGCACTCCATAGAAAGGGCTCGATTTCTATAGCTTGGAAGACGGTCAGGTGGCTAGGTGAGTCCATGACCAACAGCAATGACGCAATAAGTTCAAAAAAATTCCATGTGCTCGCGAGGGGTGGATCACTGATCACAGAAAATTCGCTGATATATCTTCTAGCAGGGCATACATCAGAAAGATCCTTGAGGGGACTCGGTGGGAAGGCCATAATGAGTGAGGAAGATAGGGGCTGGATGGTAATTAGTCGTGGTTGTGTCACGGGTCACGTGGTGGACGGACAGGGAGTCAACGAACCAAAGGCGTGCTGCATTAAACCTCTTTAGTTCAGAGTTCTCCAAGTCTTGGGGAGTTTACGCTCCCGCTATTTCTTCTACCAACGTCCGCGCATAGCCAGACATGGATGGCCCTCCTCCTCCTGAAGAAGACTTTAGTGTTCTTTCTATTGCTGATAGGCTTGCACACAAGAACTGGAAGGCTCGCGTTAGCGCGTATGAATCGCTCAACAAATCCTTCCAGACGTCCGCCTCGGAAACCGATCCCGTGTTTAAGCCCTATGTTTCCAACCCCGATCTTCTTAAGAAGATAGTCACAGACGCCAATGCAGTTGCACAAGAGAAAGGAGTCGAGTGTTTGGTTTCACTCGTCAAATTCGCAGGAGAATCGACGGCAAAAACGCGAGAAGCAGTTGTACCTGCGTTGGTGGACAAATGTCTAGGCTCTACACGGGCAGGGACGAAGAACAATGCCTTGGAGTTGATCTTACAATATGTTGAGGTTGAGAACGCGGGTACTGGAGTTGTGGTATGTGACAAGATGCGATCGTGTGGTCGAACTTACGAGAACTAATCTAGTGTAGGAAAATGTTGCTGTAGGGTTGTCTTCGAAGCAGCCGAAGGCAGTGGCAGGTTCAGTTCTCGTTCTGAAGGAGATCATTAAGTCCGTGCTTATTTTGACATTGACCGAGAGATATCTGAGCAAATTTCGTTTAGAAATTTCGGTTTGCAAGTTACACCTCCAGCGCCACTTCTCAAGGCATTGCCCAAGATATTCGCTCACAGTGATAAAACAGTTCGTGCAGAAGGCACAAACCTCACGCATGTGCTGTATCAATACATGGGTCCTGCGATCGAGCCTTGGCTTAACGACCTCAAACCGGTTCAAGTTAAAGAACTAAAAGAAGCATTCGAGGGTATGGAGTGCGGAGGCAAGGGCAAAGGCACCCTTAAGCCGGAGAGAATGACAAAGGCCCAAGCTCGAGAAGTGGCGACAGAGGCCGGGGGCTCAGAAGAGGTCCCAGAGGAAGAAGCTCGTAAGTCGCATCTTGAGTTTTCTTGTTCATCTATTCATTCTATTGCAGCTGCTGAAGAGTTTGATTCTCGCACACTTGCTGAAGAAGTCGACATCGGGCCAAAGGTGCCAGTTAATTTTCAAGGCAATCTCAAGTCGAGCAAGTGGAAGGAACGCAAAGAGGCTTTGGAAGACCTCCAGACCCTGTTGAAAGGAATCCCGCGGATTAAAGATACCCCTGAGATAGGCGAACTGGCCAAATCACTGGCGACTTGTATCCATAAGGACGTTAACATCAATTGCGTCATGGTCGCTGCTAGCTGTCTGGAAGAACTAGCCAAGAGAACGGCGAGTGCTCTGGGACGATATCGAGAATCTCTTGTTCCGCCTATGCTCGAGCGATTGAAGGAGAGAAAGGCCAATATAACTGATACTATCGGCAGTGCACTCGATGCTGTTTTTCAAACGGTAACGTTACTTCTTTCGTTATACCTCCATTTCGACTAATTTTTTTCAGACCACCATTGTCGACATACTCCCTGATCTTGATCCAGTTCTCAAAAATAAGAATCCCCAGGTCAAAGAGGGTACACTCAAATTCTTAGGACGCTGTCTTGCCAACACGAAAACCCCTGTCCCGCCCGCTCAAATCAAGCCTCTTGCGGAAACTCTTGCAACTTTGCTGGAAGACGGTTTTGAGGGTGCTAGAAATGAGGCGGCTACCTGCTTTGGAGTATTACTGAAGATGGTCGGTGAAAGGCCACTCAATGCGGTGATGGATAACATTGCAGATGTGCGCAAAGTGAAGGTGAAGGAAGCTTTCGAAAAAGCTACAGTCAAATGCAAAGCAGGTGCTAGCTCTGCTCCTCGCGCCCCTGCTCCGGCAGCGAAGAAAGGTCCTTCTGTAGCGAACCTTCCTGCCGCAAAACCGAACGAGCCCAAACCTGACGACGGTGTTCCACCGCCAACAAAGAGGCAGCCTGGTGTAGAGAAACTCAATGGTATTTCACTTGACGACGAGCCTCCCAAGAAGCCGCTTGGGAAGCCTTCCGCTCGCCTCATGGTACGTGAACTTCTCCATGCTCCAATAGTCATCACTAACATCTTTCACAGGCCAAAAAGGCAGCTCCTGGAGCAGCAGGCTCTTCTGGCGGTACCCCTTCAACACCTGTAGCGTCGGCACCCGCTGTGAAGAAACCTCCCCTGGCTGCCACGGGTGGCAAGTCTAAACCTCCCCCGCTTCCGCCTACAAGTGGTCTTGATACCTTCAAATACAAGCATACTCCAGAGGATGCCGAAAGTCTTGCTACGGAGCTAATACCGGCCAACATTGCAACCGATTTTGGTGATGCAAACTGGAAGACCAGGTTGGCGGCCTTGGAAGAAATGGCAACTTGGGTTGAGGGTGAGGTAGAGACTCTAGACGCTGAAGTCGTTGTTCGCTTTATTGCAAAGAAGGGCTGGGCGGAGAAGAACTTTCAAGTAAGGACCAAACCACCTGGCCAATTACTCGGTATATTGATTGTCTTCATCAGGTGTCGACTAAGATTTATGGGATTCTCTCAACTTTAGCACAGAGAAACCCATTGTTTGGACGATCTTGCTGTGCTCTCTGTGTACCACATTTGACAGAGAAGCTGGGTGACGTGAAACTCAAAAAACCTGCCGGAGATGCTCTGATCGCTTTCGCAGAAAAGACATCGCTGCAGTTTATTCTCAACCAGTGTGAGTTGAAACACCACTGAACAAAACACCGTTCTCACTTTCGGTGTTAGCATACGAACCTTTGGGGAAAATCAAAGCTCCGAAAGTACTCGCTGATGCAGTCACCTGGATAAACACAGTTTTGACTGAGTTTGGAATCGCGGGTCTGACTCTTAGGAGTCTCATTGAATTCTTGAAAACTACTCTAGGCAATTCAAATGCTCAAGTACGTGCAAGTGCAACGAAAACACTCGTAACCGTGAAAATGTTTGCTGGATCTAGTGAGTAACAATCTCAGACCTTTCCCGGATCCTGTTCACCTTTTCAATGATAACTCAGGTGTCAAAGATTTACTTGAGGATCTCAATCCTCAGCTCCTCAATATAATAACTGCGGAATTTGACAAGGTCGAGGGAACACCTGCTCCCGAGCCAACTCGCACCTCGGCTGATTTAGCAAACATGACTGCGACTCCCAATGGCTTAGGGAAGGCAGCTGGTGGCGCAGACCCTTTGGATGATTTGTTCCCTCGCGTTGAGATTGATGGGTTGCTGAAAGGAACTACTATTTTAGCTGATGCGAAGAGTGATGCATGGAAGACCAAGAAAGAGGCTTTGGAAGGTCTGCAGGCTATTCTTGACCAAGGGAGCAACAAGCGGCTAAAGCCGAGCATGGGTTTGTGCATGCGCTTATTTTTTTTTGCAATGAACTGCCTAATTCTCTTTTCTGATCAAGGCGAAATTGGTCAAGTGCTGAAGGCAAGAGTCATGGATACCAACAAAGCTGTCCAGTCACTCGCACTTGATATCGTCGGCCGTATAGCAACAGGAATGGGCAAGCCTTTCGATAAACATGCGCGACTTTTTGTGGCTCCAATTTCCACTGTCTTAGCCGATCAGAAGGCGCCTATCCGGGCTTCAGCTACACGGATCCTAACAGCTATAGCGACGGCCTGTGGTGTGGAGCCAATGGTAGCAGGTATCACAACCGGATTGGAGACACAAAATCCTTTACAGAAGGGGACACTGATGTCCTGGATCGTGGATTGGTTCAAGGAACACGAGTCATCTCCCTCTCTTGATATTTCCACCTGGGCCGCTCCTACGGTAGCTTGTCTCGATGACCGCAATGGTGATGTGCGCAAGGCTGCTCAGGCGCTCCTACCCACCCTCGTTCAATGTGCTGGGTTTGATTACATTATGCAGCAGACGAATTCTCTTAAACCTGCTTCTCGAGCATCCGCCGTCCCTTTAATTCAAGCCGCTCGCCCTGCAGGTCAAGAGTCCACTGGACCGGTCCCGGCCGCAACAGTCAAGCCGACGGCCAAAGCGATCAGCACAGTCGCTAAAAAGCCTGCTTCGCCACTTCCAGAACCGACCGCCCTTCCCGCTCCATCAACAGCCGTAACTAAAGTCGCAAGTAAACCTGGTGGAGTCCGCAGAAAGCTTCCGACTACCTCTGCCTCAGCCTCACGGCCGGAGTCACGATCAGACACTATTCCGGACTCAAAACCTGGTCTTGCCTTGAAGCGTCCCGGTGCTGCTTCGGCAACTCTTCAGCCGTCCAACAGCACAATCCCGGGTGTTCCCTTCGTCAGTATGAATGTCGATGCGAAACGTTTACGAATAGCCAAAGACGGAACACGTTGGATCAACGATGGTGGTCCACCCAGAAAAGACCTTTTGGAATTGCTACAGGCTCAGATGGAACCGCATGCTTCCAAAGACCTGGTCGCTCGCTTGTTTAGTCACGACCACAACGCTGTCAATGACTTCATTTCAGGCCAATCGATGATCATTGATTTCTATTCGAATGCTACTGGCATCGAGAACACAGAAGCAGTGGGACTGGCAAATTTAGACTTGCCATTGAAGTATGTTTCCATACGAGTACATGAATCTCAATCGAACCTAGTCTCCAAATCTTTGGACGTGGTGGATGCTGTGCTGGAATTCCTGCGGGCTGTGAATCACCAGATGACGGACGGAGAGGCTCAATGCTTTGTGCCCACCCTTGTTCATAAAGTGGGTATTCATATGTCTCCCTATTGCTTGTGCCCACTAACCCCATACTCATTAGCTTGGAGATGCGCGAGAGCCTGTCCGAGCCCGTGTACAGCGTATTTTCCAGTTGCTTCCCAAGGTCTACCCATACAGTCGCGTCTTCCAAATCCTTCTGGACCAAGGCATCAAGGCGAAGGTGGCTAAGACGCGACAGGGGACACTCGACGAGCTTGCGAACATACTCCGGAAGTCGGGCATGAGTGCATGTGAACCATCTAAGGCATTTCCCCTCATCGCTTCCACATTATCCGACAAGGACCCCCAAGTACGCAAGTCAACACTGAATGTTCTTAGGTAAGCATTCTTGATTTGATGACATCTTGAGGTTAATTATGTCTTCCAGCGAAGCGTATGCGCTGGTGGGAGAAAAAGTCTGGTCTCTAGTGGGACCCCTTTCTCCAAAGGATAAAACACAACTAGAGGAGCGCTTACGCCGGATACCTGGACCCAGTTCGCACGACAAGTCTGAATCACTGTCTGCCGCGAATCCGGCTGTCAGCCGCCTAACTGGCGGGCTTCCTCGACCAGCTAGTCCGTCAATGGCAGGTGTCTCGCGTCTTGCTCGTCCTGCATCCCCTGCGGTTATTAGGTCAGCATCACCGGCCCTTTCATTAACTTCCCGCGCAGAATCCCCTATCCGAGGTTCCCGACCAGTCGCACCATCACCAGCACCCACTTCTCCTTCGAGTCGAGGTCGAGGAAAGAGCTTACTCCCGTCACGGCTTGCTCGACCTAAAAGCAATCTACCCGCAGTATCAACGACTACGCCTCAGGAAACAGTTTACCAAGAACCAACCTCGCCTTCACCAATGGTCGTCCA
>KQ963075.1:114354-139948 GCA_001563735.1 Leucoagaricus sp. SymC.cos
AATATCGTGAGCCTCGAAGGCACGGGCAAGTGGAGCCGCAAACACCCTTGGATGGATCAGAAGATATCACGCTTACGATTTCAACCATCCTTAGTAGTGACCCGTTGCGAAGTGTTGATGCGCTGAAGAAGATACAGAAGGTCCTGTCCGCAGGGCCTGAAGCAGGACCATCTAATCCCCAATACCGCGAATTGGCAGACCACACAGAGGGTTTGATCGAGTCAATCACCTTGCAGATGGCACATGTCTTCGAGCGACCAGAAGAGCTAGTGACCGATGAAAACTTCCGGCTTGCCAAACACCTCATTCAAACTCTCAATAACTTCTGTGATCACGGGATTCTCGCCGAATCGTTGACGGTCGACATTCTCACTTCTCTCCTTGAAGAACTCACTCTTCGACTATTGGAAACGGATGACAGTTCCACCAAGAAAATCAAGGATCTCTCACGTTTTATCAATATGATTATTCTACGCTTGTTTGCCACAGGGCGCCGAATGTCGATCTTCCGGTGTGTGGAATATTTTCCTTGCCATGGCTTACCGGCTGACTTGATTGGATAGTGCACTGTTTGCATTGCTGCTCCAAATAGTCAAACCTTTCCCTAGTAATGCCACGTTACCCGAGTCGAAAGAAGCCAAAGTGGCAGAGCTCGTCCTTAAATGCGTATGGAAGCTGGCACGAAATATTCCCCAGGATCTCGCCGAAGGGCATCTCGATCCGGTTGAACTTTTCCCCGCAATCGAACATTTCTTGCAATCGGTACCTCCGAATGAATGGCGCGCTCGAGCGACCAACAAGGTGCCTTGCGGAGATATGCCACTACGGACGATCAAAGTGATCATTCAACATGTTGTTGGTAGGTTCTTAGGCCCCTTCATGAAGGCTCCGTCTGATCAGGGTTAGGGCATTACGGAGACGACGTGTACGACCTATTGTCAGCATCTTTTGACGACCCATCCGCAACCATTGTCTATCCTTATGTCTATCGAATCTTGAACTCGAACTCCTCTCGCAACCCAGAACCTAGCAATCGGCGTAACGGTCTTGGTTCAGAATCAGGAGCAAGATCTCTGTCCCCAGTATCTTCACGACCCATTTCACCTCAAGAATCTGTTTCGAGTCGACAACGTACTAGCCATCAGACGAGCCCGAGCTCCTCATCCGTCTTTTCTCCTGCAGTAGAAGAACCGGACCCTGATGCCCAACTTCTCGCGATTATTGGTCACATTTCTAGTGAGACGACGGGAGCCTTGCACAAAGAAGGCATCACCGAGCTCCATCATTTCCTGAAAGCCTATCCCCACAAACGGCCTCGTGTTGAAAAGATGCTGGAGTCAACTGGTGCTGCATTCCGGAAATATATTAATCGCGCGCTTGCTAGCAGAGCTACAGAGGATCAAGAGAGGGAAGTTGCAGTCGCAGACACGCTTTCGAGTCGGTCTATTCGATTATCTGATCCCGCCTGAGCTTACCTTTTTTGCAGAGTTAGAATCCAATCGCAGCGAGCCGCCTGCAACACTCTCTGCGGAAACATCACCTCGTCGCGCGAGTATCACGTCCGGTAACGCTGACCAACAAGAAAAGCTCTCACGGTTACATGATATTTTCCAATACCGTTCGAGTACATTGAGTAACGGGTCCTCTCAAGGACGGACAACCCCCACTACCCAACGAACCTCCTTGGAACCATGATACCTGCCTTAACCCGTTTGTATGATTACATGCTATGAACTTGTTTTAGTTATTTGTACCTCATGACATGCTTTTTCACGTTACTCGCATACCTGGAAGATTCTTTGCTGGATTCCTATTGATGTACGAAGAGCTGAGGCTCTCTTAATGACAGTAATTTTGTTCAGGATTGCTTGACCTGTGACCTTGAAGAACTCTGAAGAAGTGAATCCAAGCGCGATACATCAGCTGAGGGGACTTGAAAGTCAAAGCCCCAGACAACAAGCACAAATATACCAGATTCGGCTGCTTACTGAATATTTTGGTATGATTCCGGAAGTATTTGTCTTTGTTGGGGAGTCTGTTGGTGACCCTCAAATATCATCATCTTGTATACCAGCTCCTAAGACACAGTTCCCTCGTTAGCACTTCTTGGACACGCCATAACTTTCTCTACACCCGCCTGTCCCTTCCCTACATTTCGCCATGGCTTCTCTAACATCACGCCCACAGCAACGGCAATCTCTCAAATACGACGCTGTTATGCTCTTCTGGAGAACGGTTACCCAAATCTTCTTCAGAGAAATACGACCCCGAGGAGCATTCAATATACCTCGAGATGGTCCTGTTATCTTTGTCGGCGCCCCACACAACAACCAGGTCCGTCGACATACCATTTGCATCGTGCTGCCTTAATGAGCCCGTCTCGCAGTTTCTTGACCCACTGCTGTTGTCGCTCGAAGTCTACCGCGAAACGCATAGGCAAGTCCAGTTCTTGACCGCTGCAAAGAGTATGGACAGGAAATGGATTGGTTTCTTCGCTCGTCTCATGGATAGCAGTAAGTCATGTGGGTCCGAGCAATAATGATTAAGCTGACAACACTTCAGTTCCCGTCGCTCGAGCTGCGGACTACGCAAAACCTGCTACTGGTCGCATATGGCTGTCACCGGATGACCCGTGCCTCGTCCTTGGGGATGGAACTCAATTTACCAAGGAATTCTCTCCCAAAATGCAGATTATGCTTTCGAAATCTGTGAACTCTGCAGTGGCCGAAGTTAGCGAGATATTCTCGGACACTGAGCTGAGAATCAAACGTGAATTCGGTGGAGAGAGCGGGAAAGGCACCGCAAGAATTAGGGAGAAAGTTACGGAGCTTCGCCAAGAAGGGATGTTGGGTTTGGAGTTTAAGAAAATGCCCTACGTCGATCAGCAGGATATGTACCGACACGTCTATCAATGTTTGAAAGATGGAGGGGGTATCGGTATTTTTCCTGAAGGTATCTATGATCCTATAATTTGAACAGATGCAATACTGCTTGCTGACTGCTCTGAAAGGTGGTAGCCATGACCGCACAGACCTTTTACCACTCAAAGCTGGTGTCTCTATCATGGCTCTCGGTGCTATGGCTAACAACCCTAACACCAAAGTCAAGATTGTTCCGGTTGGATTAAGCTATTTCCACGCCCACCGGTTCCGCTCTCGTGCTGTTGTGGAATTCGGAAGTGCGCTTGATGTGCCACCGGAATATGTAGAAATGTTCAAGCAAGGAGGTATACAAAAACGAGAAGCTGTCTCTAAATTCCTCAACCTCGTCTATGATGGGCTCAAGACCGTCACAATCCGTGCACCTGACTACGACACCCTAATGGTAAGTAATCGCAACTTCTAGTGAATTAAGTGGGTTAGGATAACTGACCCTGTTGTCTAGTTGATCCAGGCTGTTCGTCGCCTTTATAAGACTCCCAGCCAACACCTTACACTTGGACAAGTCGTTGAGCTCAATCGCCGCTTGCTCGAGGGTTATGTTCACTTTCAAGATGAACCAAGGGTTCAAAAGCTACGCACAGACGTCCTGAAGTATAACCGACTTCTCAGAGATATTGGGTTGCGTGACCATCAGGTGTGTAACGGGGACAAATGTTCACATTTCTATACTGAGCATCTCTATCTTACAGGTTCCACGAGCGAAAAAGGCCAGCTGGAAAACTCTCGGACTACTGACTTACCGAATGATTCTTCTCACTGTTTGGGCCCTCCTTGCTCTACCGGGAACAATTCTGAATGCCCCCATGTTCATTACCGCTTCAATTCTTTCAAGAAAAAAGGCTAAGGGTGAGTATGACTTCTGTCGCCACTCAGACGTGCTCATTACTCCTTCTTTCAGAGGCCCTAGCTGCTTCTGTCGTCAAAATTGCCGGGCGGGACGTGCTAGCCACATGGAAGATTCTGATAGCTTTGGGCGTGACCCCGGTTCTATATACCCTCTACTCAATTCTCGCCACTATTATTGCCACCAAAGCCAAATTCCCGTTGCATTGGCGTATTGCAACACCTTTCCTTACTGTCACTGCCCTTCCTTTTATGAATTATGCAGCGCTCAAATTTGGTGAAGCCGGGATGGACGTGCTCAAGTAGGAGTTCAAGTTTGGTGATAAGATTCACGTATACTGACTATTACTAGATCCTTACCGCCCCTCATCATCGCTCTTATCCCAGGCCAACAGCGGTCATTGAACAAAGCTAAACAAATGCGCGTCCAGTTATCAAACGAGGTGGCCGCCGTCATCAATGAGTTTGGACCGAAATTATATGATGATTTCGATCAGGTAGGTTGCTGCAGCCCCTCTGAATCCACATCTAACTCTCATTCAACCCAAGTCTCGCATTCTGGTACCTTCGGCAAGTGTTCCTCCTTCCACTGGAACACCTGGGTTGTGGCGTCGTAAGAGCGGGACTGGCGCCGTGGATGCCCAAGGCCTTGCACTCACACATTTTATGACCTGGATTGATGAACGCTTGTTTGGCTGGAGTCGAAGCGCCAAACGTGGAACTTCTGCCTGGTCAGGTTTCTCTGGAGATGAAGCCAGCCGCATTGGAACTCCAGATGAAACTGACGAAGAAGATACCGGCGATTACGACAACGTGATTGAAATAGTCGCTTCCAGCGAGGACAGCGCGAAGCTCAAAAGTCGTCAGAACTCTTACGCCGACCTGCAAAGACTCAGACTACGTCATCTGTCTTCAGCCGCTGCGGGACAAGAATCATCGGCGAGTACTCTCGACACGCGTTCGCAGAATATTGACCGTTTACATCCCACCAACAGACATAGGAAGCGGAGAGAAAGCTTGTCAGATAACATTGCTGTCGACCGCATCGCAGCAGTTGACCGTCGAGAAGATTTTTGTCATGCTACCGAAGGCCTGAACTCGGAAATTTCCTCCCATCGCGGCAAGTGCGAGAACTGAACACTTACCAGTCTAATTTATACTGTGCCTTCTCGTGACCTGTCAACCTTTGAATGGGATCATGTCCCCAAGTCCACGAATCTCGTACCCGTACTCAGTCCACTTTACATTTGATGACTCTTATTATGACGGGAATGTTATAGTTAAGTATTTGCATGTACCCGCAGAGCTTGTCGACCCTAATTCAGCTTCTCAAACATCATGCTTCTTGCCTGCCGTCAGGATTTCTACCCCAGTTTCCGTAATGCTAGCGCCCTGGTTAGCACCGGGGTCTTGAACCTAACCAAATAGACACGTACAGTAGGGTATCTTCAAACTGAGCACTCCGTTTGCCGTCTACCGTTGTGGCCGTCCAGTTATCTGGCCAGTGAATGTCACCCCAGTTTTGCCCAAGGTTTATCATCTGGTGACGAGCAATGAATGGAACGAAAATCGATAATCACAAATAAGTCCAGCACGTACTGGTTCGATTGTAAAGCACTACATTCTTGTTAGTTGAATATACTATGTTCAACATTCAAGATACCCACCATGCCAGGTTTCATCACACCAATTGCCTTGTTCTTTGCATAATGTGGGATGTTCGGTGAAGGGTGGAAGAGATCATTGATACCGTGACCTGTATATGTGCGGACGACAGCGCAACCATTTGCGCGGGCGATGGGTTCACTGACAGAAAAACCTGATGAGATGAAGTTTCTAGGATGACCGCTACAGAGAAACACCGACATGACTTTGCCAATATCTCGGAACAATGTTCCTGGTTTGCACATTGCAATAGCAGCATCAAGCGCCTCTCGGGTTGTGTGAATGAGTTTCTTTGAGTCTTCGTCGATTTCTCCGACAGCATATGTTTCGTTGAGGTCGCCATGAAAACCTGAATGAAACTGGTGAGCTACGTTGTTAGATAGAAATTTGGTACTTGCCATCATAGTAGAGGGTTACATCTAGAATTCTATGCATGAGGTACTTCATCGGGTCAAAGAAATGAAACTGCCCACCGATGTTGATGATATCTCCTGATTGCAGTTTCCTCTTGTCGGGAATGCCATGGCAAATGGCTTCATTGATGGAACTAAAATGACATCACATCAACTATATGAGTGATGCCTTCGAGGCAACACAATAGAGAAGCGAGTGACCTACGTGCAGACCGATTTCGGAAAATTGCGGTAGTTCAATGGTGATGGGTACGCGTTCCGCTCGATGGTCGCCCTGTGCACAATTTCATCAATCTCGTCGGTGGTAATACCTGGTCGTATCGCTGCTGCGGCAATATCGAGAACTTCTCTAGCAAGCTGCTCATAGTCAAATTAGTTAAAAGTCTAAGAAAATATCAGACCTCGGTAACTCACTCTGCACACTGTCCGCATTTTTTCCTGCTCCTCGGCACTCAATATACGAGGTGGCTGGCCAATCTTGCGCATTTCGGACCTGGGAATGCCTGGTATGTTGTTAAGGGCATTTGTTTGAATCGTATATGATCAACATACCATCTTCTGCATAGTCCGGACGAGGAATATGAGCGGGCACTTCGCGTCTTTCTGACAGGGGATACAGAGGTCTCAGCGTTCCCGTATAGTTGAAAGTTCCCCAGGGGACATATGTATCTTCTGTTCATGGCACAGTTCAGAATCAGAATAACCTGTGTCGTGGATAATCGCGCACTTGGATTCATCGGTAAAACACCTGGCTTTACCAAGTCGTGTATAATTTTGTGCTTTTTCTGATAAGCACAAGAGGGCAGTTAGGACCTACGCACTCATCAATCGGAAATGTAATCATACCCCTGTTCACAGAAGTCAAGCTTGAGCATCTCGAGTTCTCAGTTATACAGATACTCACAGGCACCCTTGAAGCATTCTTGACCGCAGAAAAAAGATCCCTTGATCCCGAGCCTATTTCATGGATAAATTACGGTCATGAGGGCCTAGGATTCGGAACAACTTATTGCATGTAGGACACTCTAGTCGCGAAGGTGGGTTTCCATTGGGACAGGATTCGCTCTGGCAGGCTATGGAAGTAGTCATTTCGAGTAAAGAAGCTGTGGTTGAAATCGTCACTGATCGGACTCTGACCCAGGTAACCAAGGACGTGGTTACGTAAGGTATAATGATTTTACTATGGACGGGCATAACCTACGTCTAGAAGGTTACATAGAGGTACATATATTATGAGGCTATAGTGTTGGAGGGACGACGAATAAATGTGAATTAATCTAGGGAAGTGATGAAGGTGCGAGGGTTGGATGCTGAAGCAGATGAAAAAGAAGTGCCCAATTACGACGGAATGCTACGGATTAAATTGATGCAAGTGTAAAACGACTCTGAAGGAGCAACAAGAACAGTGGGATGCATGGAGGGAAGAATTTTGAGTTATAATAGTATCGTAGAGTTGATGAGAAAGCGAAAAATGTGCTCGTCGAAGAGAAATAAAAACAAAGGGAAAAAAATCGTGTTGACCGGCGAAATATCGGGGTCAATGTCAGTTCTGGAGGACGTCGAGCTTGTACGCCACATTTGTATCGCTGCACGCCTTTCGCAAGGCTTTGAAATGCAATTGTCCGAAGACCTCAATAAGCGAGGCCTCGTTTTCGTTAACCCATGCCAGTGGTGGGAGACCACGCGTTGTTCGGTAACGGCCTTCTGGCAGGCGCTCTTCAAATACGAGTGTCACGATACCAGTAAGCAAACATTGGATCAAGTTCAAAATGTCACTGATGGGAGGGCAAATCTTTCGGATAGTTTCGAATATATCGCTGTGAAAGACCATTTCCCACTGAACACGTCTCTCTGGCGAGAAGAAGGAGCTGGCGTGAACAGGAAGTTGGAGTTTCATCTTTGGGCCCGCAGGTAGGCCCACAGAAGAACGCCATATTGAGGTGGATTCGAGGGAAATTAAGAGCCGAGGGTCGTTCGTGGGCACTTCTGCCCAGCCATGCTCTCGCACGAGCCGAGTCTTGAGCTGCTGAAGCCAGCGGTGAGAGCGGGCATATGTTGTCCCGAGGGCCTCCGCGGTGGTGAGGGGTATGCGGGTGCGGCGGGCCCATTCGTCCATGTTGCTCACGTCGCTAGAGAAGACGACTTGGGGTTTGGACTGAGGAGGATGCATGCCGGGGTGTGCAAAAGTGGCTTTGAAACAAAAGAACAACGAGGGCGGCTATAAGAGCAGAAAAAGAAACAGGAACTAGGGTTGCTTACAATAAAAACAAGCAGTATGGCGTGCAGAAGATCGATAAGAGGACGCAAGGCGGCGAGGGCTGAGGGCAACTGGAGGGCGGGGGGCAGAGGTCAAAGGAATGGGGGAGCAACGTTCATAATTCGGGGCTGCCTTTTGTAGTGGGCGGTAGTCGGACCCTGGCAGAGCAAATGAATACGAAAGCGATCGCCACCAGAATGCGTCGGGCGAAAATACACGTGTATTCGCTCCCGAGCTTTTTTCCTCTTTCGGCCCCAGACCCCCGCCACTCCTTCTTTCCCCGTGCTCCCACCCCTTCCATCTGCGGCTGCCCAATTTACGGTCCTCTCCTCCCATACTGTCCTCTCTCCTCTTCTCTCCTCGTATCCTTGTTTTTCGGTGCCCAGCCGGCGCCTCCGTGCCGACTCATGACACTTAAATGTACCTGACAAAATATTGATGCATGCCGTCGTCAATCCCAAGATAGAAATTCTCTTAGCCCCCCCTTGTTAGATTCAAGCGAAGCTCCGCGCCCAATTCTGCCATTTTAATCATCCTGTTCATGTCACCTGTAGCGCCTTCTCTGCTACCCACTCCTTCCTCTCCGCTCTCTTTATATGCCACCACCTTGCAGCTCCACTAACCGCCGCACTAATGTTTTCGCTTTCTTGGTCTCACCGCCGCATTCTTCAGTTTTATTTGACCCTGCGATTAAGAGGCTTGTTTCAAGCTTTCGGAGTTACCCTGGCTACAATCCATTTCATACCTAACAACGGTTCTCAATACAAGGGCCAGTGATGCAACTACGACGGCCACATACCAACGGTACCACTAGCCAAGCTAGTGGCTGATGGCGGTGATCTCATGGGGATATCATACCACGCTCGTCATTCTCCGTATTCCGCTGGCATTTTGGTCTAAAGGTTGACCTCAGGGTAGCCAGGCTTTGAACTCAGGACCCTAACTCCGGAAATTTTTTTTTTCTTCAGCTTGTTTGTTAATCCCAACCGAATTGACTAGCCCCGAGCCTGAGTTGACAGCAAACTTGGGAACATCAACTGATAGTGGATTTCTTCATATTTTTGCCACCACTAATGTCATGGCTGCTCATTTCAACCATGCATGCTCGTGGTCTATCTACCCGGCCAACCCACGGAGATCAACCATCTTTTCTTCCTTCTAACCCTGATGTACAATATTCTGTTGAAGAAATCGTCTTTTGCGTTCTCTCTCTCTTCATCGATTTCTGAGTTACTGTGTGTGGTTTCAGTTCACTCCTTCCACGCCGCAAGTAGGTTGTCTGATGTGCCGTTCCGGAAACGATTATGCCACAAAGTCTGGCCCCTCAGGCCTCAATCCCTGAGGTACCGATAACAGCAGCCCAACCAATCGCCCAGCACCAGGCCTCCCGTCGTAATCTCCGGGTCAACGTGCTTGATGGTCCACCAGACATTGTCAAAGCTGAACGTTGACTACCCGTATCGGAAATTCCATCCTTTCTTCTTTCTGTCCTTTCTGGAACCGAGGCACGCTGTGTTCAAAAATACGCTTGGCGGTCACTGATCAAGTTTCGATCCTCGAGACAACACAGATATACGCCTACAAGACAGGTCCCAACACGCTTTTTGCTCAGCCCTTTTTTTCCGATCACACCCCTTCTGCTGTCTGTTAGCTATGTTTGTCCCGGACTGTCGCGATTCGCCGCCTTGGTGGCACTCATGAAAACGCACCGGTTGGTATAGAATTCAAGCCCACATACCCAGTATCTCTGCCCTGAATGAACGTGCCACCAATGTTGTCCTCATATACTCCTGCTTCACTCAGGAAAAATGCAATCCTCAAAGTCATTGGTCACGATGGTGCCGCGACAGCCTCATTGTGATAAAGTGACAACTCAAAAGATAGCAAAATGGTCAATGCCACAATGCCGTACGCGCAAGGTGAGGCTTTTGCGGAGATGTCACCAAACCTTTCGGACAATCCAATTAGAGGACATCTGATCACTGAAGGTGAATTATTACCCCACAGCCTCTCAACTACACTTGGTTTTAATAATGTTTCTAGACCACATAGACCGGGCCTTCGTCGCGTGAATTGGGTTCTTGGTATTGAGAAGCCACTGCTCTCATCGCACAATAAAACACAGGGTCTGAGATGGTGTGATAAATTTGGCACTTCCATATCAGTCGCACAAACAGCAGTCTTTCCTAAAATTTGACGTGCATACCGGCTGTTCTGAGAGATACAGACGCTAGCTGAATACTTGAATCGATGACGCTGGACCTCTGATGCTACACATCGGAAGCGAGATAAGCGAACCTTGTGACAGTCTGAATATTACGTTACAGTTGTGACAAGCTCTAGAAGGTCATCAAAAACAGAAGATGACTTGATCAAATATATTTGTTTGACGCTAAACACAACTATCCTTCGGCAACTGCTTTCACTGGTCTTACCAAGGCGAAGTTAAGCCGTGAGTAGACGGATGTACAGAGATCGCATCAGGTCCTAACGCCAGTTTATCAAGAGTTATGATTTCTGCAACACTTAAACAGCCAGGACCTCCCGTTCCAAGGACGGACAATGATCAAGAGACTAGGTTCGATATATACGCAGCGTTCCAACGCATTTTGAAAGATGAGCAGGCGCGTAATCTATTGGCTCAGTCCTGTACTTTCTGTCAATAACCGCCGTTTAAACCAATAGATATCCCCTCCTTTAGCCGCGATTCTAGCCCTAACGGAGATTATTGAAAACTCGAATGGTAAACGGCTCACCGTTTGCATCTGATTTATAAGGATGAAACGTCAGCTCACGGATCTTCTAGCTGACACCATGTTTGAACTGGTGAAAGCCCTCAATGACGGGGCAGAAGTACTGAAACGTCAGGCCCCGAATCCCATTAGCCCCAATGCTGGCTGCGAGCTGTTTATTGCTTTTGTCACTTTGTTCCCACACGACTCTGCAGTGCGTGCCTGGATTTGTCTAATCATTAAATTAGGATTTCACAGGCAAGACAGAATTTCCCAGATCTCAAGAAAGAGCTCATACGACAAGGTCAACAATACGCGACCGAGGCTCTGACGTACCGCCAGAAAATCGCCAACTTGGCCGTTGGGTTCATAAAGGATGGCTCCGTCGTGAGTACTGCTCATTTTGACGGAATGTTCCCGCGTGAATCGTTATCGTAGATCTTGACACATTCCTACTCCAGAGTGGTCATGCAAACACTGCTTCTAGCGCATAAACGCAAGCGAATTTCTGGTGTGCTTTTCTGAATGGAATAATGACTTGTTGGTCTCCTTATCGCGTTTTGTTGCCTAGTTTTTGTTACAGAAGCTCGCCCACGAGGACTCGGGTGCGTCTCTTCGGATCTTTCAGTCATGACGTTAACAAAACTCCTTAGAATAAAGACTGCCGAGGCCCTGACTGCCGCCGGTATACCATGTTCCGTGATATTGGACGCCGCGGTGGCGTATGTTATGGACAAAGTGGACTTTGTTCTTGTTGGGTCTGAGGCTGTAGTGGAAAGTGGTGGACTCATCAACGCAGTGGGTAGCAATCAGATAGCAATCATTGCAAAAGCTGCCAATAAACCATTCTATGCCCTGGCAGAGAGGTAGATATTTCTTTCCCAACGATGTGATCCCTCGGCCTGATTCGCTGTGTGACAATTATTCTCCCTATAGCTACAAGTTCCATCGTCTTTTCCCCCTATCCCAATATGACCTACCCAGTCATAATTCGAAGATCCTGTCCTTTACACAATCCATTCATCCTGATCTCACAGGACTGATGGCTCGACCATCAAGCAACCCTTCAGGTTCTGCCTGTGAAAATCAGGAGAACACAAGCAATTCAATTGCGGGTTCTCCCGCGAAATTTACACAAGAGCACATTTGCCAGAACAATCCGGACGTTGACTACACTAGGTGCGACTAATCATCCACGGCTCCTGCTGCCAGTTACTGACGTTGGTTCGAGACCGGACTTGATTTCTCTGGTTTTTTCGGATGTAGGCAGTTTAACGCCTGAGGGTGTGAGTCAATATCTCGTTGGCATGTTTGCTGGATGAGACTATCAGTTCGTATAATACCACTGGCGCTTTGGATAACTGGTAAATGATTCAGACGATATTGAACCTGATGATGCAGGTTTTTGATAGGCGATGACAATGACCCTTCGGGGGCCTTGTGATTGACGTTGTCGTGCGCATTCATTAGATTGAGCTGATGGAAAGTCTTACCCACATGTTAGAGTATTAATATCTCGTGTTCTCCACGACATGCCTTGAGTGTAGGGACTCCTTGTTGATCCACACACTTGTGTCACTTGTATGTGTCGTTCCTTCGACCTTCAACCGGAGAATTCCACACTTCCTAAGTGGTGTGAGAAGCTAGCTCCTTGTCTGGGCATGACAATGGGATATGTGACCTGCCAAGATTTGTACGCATGACGACTCCCAACTTCGTTTCTGAATCTCGGATGGTAAGGCTAGAAATTTTTCAGTTATGTTGGGATCAGGCATTTAGGTTTAAGGTTTTTGACATATCTTGATAGGCAGAACCTAATCCAATTAGGCGGCCCATAAAGTAGGAACAAGCATTAGAATAATGTGCTGAGATCGATTTCGGATGCAACGGTAATAGATCTGTTGAGTGAAAGGGATCATGTTCGCAAACATATGGCGAATTATCTTCTCGAGAAAGTGCTAGCGGCCCGATGTGGCTGATCTTAATATAATTGGTGCTCGATTCCGCCCCTAGAATTCGGTGTCATTGAGGCAATATCAACATTTTCACAGTATAAATTATAAAATCGCAGGTGAAAAGTTCGGACAGCCTGTCTCTAGGCGTTGTGCATACCCTTTCCTTTTGCTCCTGTTCATACGTTACCTTACACCATGTGTCGCTGGCGCCAGTAAGTCTTGCCGTATACAGACTCTCAGGAAGCATACCTAGTTGTGGACTTGATTGCCAGGGTGAAGCACAATTACACCGAATGCGGGCACTCCGCGGGTGCGGTATGTGAACGTTTGTAGTCTCTTCCAATGTTCTCAGTTCAACTCTCTTTGCCAGCCTGACAGACTGGTATTTATTCTCTTTCTCTGCTTCCTGCCCGGATTTTGAGTCGCCTTTACATAGATCGAATGCGATGATCGCTTTTGCAGATTCAGTCGAAATCACCCATCGGATTGTGGACCAAATTGCGCATCAACTTGCTGGCAGTAGTGAGTATTTCCGTGAACGCCGAAGGGGATAATGAACCTAACTGTCATCGTGAAATTTCCAGTCGTCAATTTCCACAGCAATATGGTGAAGGAGCTGTTCCCCCGGCAGTAATGATGGCTCGTTCTCTGAAACACTAATTGCTCGTTCCAACAGATGTTACCCACGAGGGACTCTGTCCAAAATGCGCGAAACCACGGCCTGGACGCGAACAAGATGATGACGAACCTGAGCAGAAATATGACGACGCAACCAGGGTGGGGGCTCGGTAGGCCCGGTATTTAGAAGAAAAAGCGCGAAATCGGGGCCGCTACGACGGGACCTAAAAGACTCATGTAACAGTACACATGGATGGGCCTAAACATTTTCCCATGTATCAGAGGTGTACTTGGCTATTTGTGGAGGGTTTTTGTAAACGGGATACGGAGGTATTTGCGTGGAGATCTTCTTTTCCTCGGGGTGATTGGGAGATGGGGCAGGGGGAGGCGCCAAAATTATGAGCGAGCTGAGAGCCTGTCGGCTCTGGGAAGATATTTATCCAATAGGAATCAACGTCAAACATGCACTTGATGATTCAATCCAGGTACCAATAAATCGAACGAACCGGAAGTAGCTCCGGGGTTCTCCATGTCCACCGAGCAGCAAGAGTACCAGATGGGGTAGTTGGTGGGCACACAGAGCGTCAAGACGCGAAAAGAGATCGCCAAGTGTAGAAAGGCGATGGCATCTAATCGCTCGGAATCACTGGGGCACTAAATGCATGCCTTCGACACGCGCTGAATATGGCCGTGACGAAGGAGAAAAAACAAGCCCTGAGGCGAGACCGAAGTAAGGTAATATCATACCAAGGGGTTGGAATTCCCCCCTACATGGCGTAGGTATGAGCCGAGGTGGTGTTAAAAGGTGGGAAGCTTCATTCTCAAAGGTCTATATGACATATTGTGGCGCAAGGAGCCAGACTTCATGGTGATGACAACTGGGAGTATTAACAAGTCGATGTGAGTGATGTATGAGCGCCCAGACTCTTCCGGGAAGGCCCCCTGAACGACTTGTCCGGCACATATATTAGCTGCGAGCATCAGTTTGCAAATGAGTTTTTCTCTGCCGATAGAGGCGTCATAGATGTGGTGCAATCAGAGAACCTGATCGGAGAAGTTGGGCCGGAAAGCCATTTAAGAGGGCCCGAACCGGGGGTGCGCCCTGTAGGACTTGGCTGCCCCTGTGGAACTATCGCTGGTTGAGGGGTTGTCACCAGACTGCTGGAGAAGGAATATTGGCCCTTGGAGGGCCGCAAAAAGAGAAGCGAGCACCTACGCGGAGCCCAAGACACTCGAGGAGCATTTTTACAGAGGCACAACAGATCCCCTCTAGTGAGGCCGCAGAATTCGTTGTTCCAGGGTGTCAGTCATGCTGCAGAAAGGCAGGTGGTTTTCCAAACAGACTTACTACTTTCGGTGTACCCATTACGTGATCAAAGGAACCCATCATCGTCACTCCGGCGTCCGACCACGGAGCAATCGATGTTTTCATCACTTTCTACCTGACCTTTATGGGGGACCCTATTGCGCAGTGGTACTTTTCGTTGTCAGCTCTTAATTCTACCCCTTCTGAGTCACCAAGACCGAGGGAACTCTATGACAGGGCCAGAGGCGTGGAATTTCTTTTTCGTTTGGGTTCTTCATTGGCACTGTCAGTCTGTGACTTAAGCCATGCTTTGAGTTCTGATGCCAACATCTACAGCCCGACGTCAGCCATGTGCACCGCAGCGACTTGGTTCCACCGCTTTTATATGCGATATTCCATGAATGATTTCCACCGTCAAGTAAATTACCACTGTCCCTGCAAACACAGTGCTGATGCTTGATTTCGAAGGATGTAGCCGCTACCTGTATATTTCTCGCGACAAAAACTGAAGAATGTGGTCGAAAGCTTCGGGATGTAGCAAGGGTATGCCAGGCGAAAATTCATAACACGGATGTCAACAATATCCCTGCCGATGGCAAAGTATGTCAACCTCTTGAAATTGACATTATTATCCGACTGATACTAGCGGGTCCACAGGAGGTCGAGCAGTGCCAAGTCACTATCCTTCTCACTGAGGAAGTCCTTTTGGAAGCTATTTGCTTTGACTTTGTTGTGGAAAACCCTCATCCTCATTTGGTTGACATGTTCGATGCTGCTTCAACCGAGGACCTGGTGCAAGAATATGCTTGGAGTATTGCACACGATTCGTGAGTGGCACCGAGACAATGCCTGGATAACTGCTTTAGTTGCCTTGCAGATACCGGACACCGTTATGTGTGCTGTACTCGCCAAAAATCATCGCGGCAGCCTGTTACGTCCTCGCTCAACGAATCCACGACGGACCCAATTCACCTTCGCTTGATGCGCGAGTTTCTGCTACTGCCCCTTCTATGTCCTTGCCCACTCCTCCAACTCATAAACCTCCATCACCCGATGCCACAAGATTTGCCATTGAGCATTTCCAACTAACGGAAAATGAATTAACATTGGTTGCAGGTATGGATCAAAATCACCCCTGTTTGCATTTCTCTCAGCTATTTCCCTCCCGTAGTCGTCCTTGGGATAATCCTGGATTTTTATAACGCACAAGATATATCTTCCTACCCATATCTTTCAAGCATCGTGGCGGTACGCATGTCTATTTGTCGTTTCCTATGGTCTGATTGTCATTACTATGTACTACCACTAGGTTATGCCTCCGGCGTCTTCCATTTCTGACAGGCTTTACGCGCCGTTCGCATTGATGGCACAGGTATCAACGAGCGAAGTCATTGCACAAGAATCCTTCGAAAGTCGGACACCGAACTCCTCTCATGGCGGCCACACTCCAGCAACACACACTTTGGATGCTACGCAGGGTCCTTGAAACTTTAGAATGAACTGACCTGCCTTCAGAGCAACCATTCGCCGTGCGAGCATGTGATTGGGACTCGTCCGTTATTCACTGTCAGTTTTTTGCGACCGCCACTGATGTCCTCTTGGTTTTTCACGATGGAGTCGCGCCATTGTTCGATAAATTCTGTGGGGTTGTGTTTTTCTCGTTCAGTGAGAGGAGCTTCGTAATCCTCCACTCCGTGGTATGACAACGAGTCCGATAATGAGGTCAGATGAGCGGATGTAGGTGCATCTTAAGCAAAATTAGTTGACATGTCTGGTGAGGAACACGCCATCATACCTTGACTTTTACCCTTCCAATTGGACTCTGAGACCACTGGCTTGGATATTTCAACCTGATGTACAGGTAGCATGATTTCAGTTCGTAGAGCATTGAGTGGCTCAGGAACCTACATTCCCACAGCATAAATCAGTTAATCTGTGTGAGGGCAATGACGGCTTCAAGGTCCTGGTCGAGGACATCGCAAAGCCGAGCGGGCATGTTGACACGCCGAGGGTTGCTAGAGTCGATGCAACCCACCTGAGGTCTCCGGTAGCTGCCTTTTCGCTCCATGGCGGAGGCCATCCAAAAAGTTAAACACTCAAGGATACTAGGAGTGTGTTCATCCAGATGCCAAATATCCGATATTATTCCTGAGCACCAACCTTGACACAATACAGTTAAAATGGGTACAAAAGCTCGCTAGGAAATTCTATGCTCACCATCAGAAAAGCCACCAAATGCCCATACATTCCAAGACGTGACGACAAACCACTTTGTGTTATTTTGAACACAAATATCCCAAAGCTGAAAGCTGAGTGAGGAAATTGTCATCGAGTCCTAGAAATCGGATACAGACCTTGGCCCACACCCTATGCTTGCTTAGTAGATCAGGAGGGTAAGCATGTCCTGGAGTTACATGCGGAGGAAGCTTTGGAGCTTGAGCGCCGTCCTCATCTGTCAGAGAGCAAGCTTACCGAACCACATCTAACGAATTCCTCAAAATCAGCTTGAGTCAAAATCCAAGGCGGCTGGTAGGCAACGACAAGTCTATTTTGAGGTTCTTCATCACTACGTTGAGTCCGCGTCCAGAGGAAATAATCAAAAATTGTCTGGTCGATGTCAAAACCTTGATGCAATTGAAATCTCCACAGAAGGGTGTCGGGATAGAGGATATGAAAGAGTCTCTGGGCCGACATAAGCGGCAAAGTATCAAGAAAAGCTCCAAGGCTATCGACAGAACATTTACAAGCGTTCAATCAGATACACGCGATAGACGTACCGGTCAATCGTATCCATCGGATGGTCTAGTTGATCGGGCAAACCGTCTTCCCTACGAGTTCCGAGCGACAATCTCTCGACCATATGAGGGTCCTCGTGTTTGAAAGGCATGTCTTTAATTGTATGAGACGCCCCTAGTAAAAAAATCGGGGTGAGGACGGCATGCAAAGGGCTGTAAATTCTACTAACATGTCAGGATTTGCTGAGCAAAACCCATCGGGTCAATCTGGTAGATATTCTCCAAACGTCTCCATGCTTCAGATCTGACTGTCAAGTTATTCTTGTGGCTCTTGTGGCCAGGAGGTGGTATTGCAGGCATCCCTACGATGTTCGGTATGTGAGGCAGCGTCGTACTTTTGACATAATGAAAGAGGCCAGGACGGCCACGAGCGTTGAACATGATGGCTTGAGAAAGATAGCAATTAGGGTGTGAAAAGGGGGTATATGGTTCCGCGAAGTCAATGGTGGCCCATTAAGTACCAATTGTGGCGTCTCTGCACGCCATTATGCAGGAAAGAATAAGGTCAATGGGAGGAACGGCTGGTCGTTGCCTTTCCTGGACGAGACTCTTATTCTTGGTTGCCAGGCTAGCGACACGGATCGTGGGAAGGTAATTGTTCTCCTTGTTCCTTGCTTTACTTCGTTTCCTTCACAACCAGAGACAACGAGCCGCGCTGCTTTTGATTTTCAAATGCAAGAGACTGCAAGAGACTCTATATTTATCCCAAAAATACCAAGAACCATTGTGACTCTACTAGAAATCTAAGTATGCAACTAATTATAGATGCCATCCAACATCGCTCCCTTTTTTTTCTAATCACAAATTTATATCCCGGTGCTCGATAGCAGTCCGGGACAACATCGCTTCTTCACCAAGCACTTAGACTTCCATCACATCGCGCAGCGGATAAGATTATTCTGCTGGGGTGATAACGTTTGGCACAGGAGTAGGCGTAAACTCCAGATAAATTAGGCCCTTTCCCGAGTGCTTCCAGCTCGGACGGCTGCGTGTCTTGGACAAATCACGACGATCAAGAGATGCTGCCAAATACATATGGAATCGAGCAATCTTTTTGAAAAAGCGCCACATAGAATCATGTCGGGGACCCAATAGGCTTAATTTCGGCCTATGCAGGGCTTTGACAGTTCAGGGTGAGGCTGGGCTGAGCCTTAGCCATGCAGTTTGGGCACACCGTGTCCGATATCCTGATCGGATTACGGACAGGGAGAGCCATAAGACGTTTACAGGTCGAGCGACATGCTGCGTGCGAAGTGAGTGACTGGATACACGAAAAGCGATCACTCAGAAAAACTCACAACTCGTAGTATGGCTATGTCTTCGACTGAAGATGCAATCGTCCTCGAGACAGTCTTTAGCTCGAGTCGACATGGCTTCGAAGTGTTGGCAAACAGAGTGGTAGCGACCGTCGATAACCTGGTCAAAAGTGAGCCAGTATCCCCAACGCCGCTTGTAGGAGAAGGCATACGTTGTGGCACATATTGACAAGTATTAGGTGAAAGAGATGTGAATATGAAACAGAGTTGTGGAGAAGAGCTGTGATGAGTCCGGGGAAGTAAACGCGGATTAAATACTCGCCTACACGCCTCACAGCTCCTTGCTACCCTCCGAAAATAAGCACGCCGTTGACGGCTGCCGGAACCTCGCTTTCGTGTCGGCTCAATTTACTGATCTTGAGTGGGTGGTAAGATTACCTGATGAGAAGGAGCCCATTAGGTATTATGCCGGCGTCTTAGGTATTTCCACCTGCCCTGTACAAACCACGCGCCGCTAATTGGTTAACAATCAATGAAAGTAATTTGATGGACTCTGTTCCACTCACCAACGGTGTTGCAAGGGACTAATCCGAAAGTGCTGCAGCAAGAAATAAGCTCGCTTCTTTGCATGCAGAAGCTCTATTAGTGAGCAAAAGGAAACGTAGCTGGTAAATGCGCGAGGCGAAACCCGTGACTCATGCCCTTCAGGGAGTAGGATGCTCCTATCCGAGTGATGCCGCTTATTTAACAACATCAAATGAAAGGCGGACATGCGGTCCTTCGAAAACGAGGCAGGGCGTATCTTCCCTGAACAACCTGGGTCAAGACAGGAAACCTCTGATATTAGGGTAGAGGCACTGGGGCACAGGAGTATATCTAGGATTAGAGATATGATGCATAACCTTTAGTCTATCCCAGTCTGGTCGACCGAAAGGTAAGGTGGTCTATGCCCCACGATCGCGCATCTTCATGACTAGCTGAACCTTCTTGCGGACCTGTAAATAGAATAATGCACAATCAGGAACTTGGAGCAGGAGATGGAATTGAAAGCAAGTGGCACACTTCATTGGCAAACTGGTTCCTCCAACGCTCGCTTGCAAGCCTTCGACGCTTGCAACCCTTCTTTTCATGTCTTTCCGTCAACCTCAGCTGAACTTTGACCTTGTTCCGGGAAAGGATTCCATCAAGGATTTTCAATGAGTCGCCAAGATTTTTTGTGACAGTAACCGTGCGGCCTGAGCATTTCATCAGATTCGAAACTTGGCCACAGGGTAGACTACGCACCGGAGTATGGGTTCAGCATGCGTTGACCCGCCAAGTCGGAGATGGCTCGACGGGTGTTTTGGGACCATGTATCGTCCTTTGAAGTGGCAGCTGCGGCTTTGTTTGCAACTTTTGGTAACTGGGGAATGTTGGATGGTTGTGACTGAGGCGTATTCGAGGCCCAACGGAAACCAGTTCTGAGTGTGTGAGGAGACCGGCAGAACGACTGAACGGGCGTAAAGGCGAGGCGGCGGACGGAGAAAAGGTTGAGTGACGACATTGGCGCAGATGAAAAGCACGCTGTGGGCTGCGTCGACGGTCGAAGTAAAACAAGCGAGTCTGGGCGTCGAGCACGTCGCCAATTCGCGACTTCGGAAAACCGGGCAACGGAGTTAAGTCACGTGGAACTGAATAGAGCGGTCGATCTCAGATTATCTCTCTTGGTCTGTTCAGTGTTTCCATAGTCATGTCCTCCGGCGTTCTTGCAGAGGAACTGGAGGTGCGTCCATACGCCTAGGTATGGAATTTCTCTGACAAAAAGGATATCTCCAGGTTCTAGAAGCTATCTATCCCACTGAACTCACAAGTTTGTATCACGGACTTAATTTGCGACCATGAACTTCGGCACTGAGATTCATACAAAGAATTATCCGACACCGATGTGCAAATAGATGCTGAGCCAGAAGAGGTCAAGGATGGTGTTGAACCTCGTGCGTTCGGAAATATTTTCCTCCTTAAATCAATGTTCTTATCGCGGAAACAAGCCAGTCAAAATCACTTTGAAAGTGCATTATACCGATGACTACCCTCAGACCGTACCGGACCTGTCTCTGGAGCCAGTTGACACAGAGTTTACTAAAGACGACATCAATCAACTTCTTAAAGAGCTGCGAAACGTGGTACGTCCAACTATATACAGCCCGAATATACGGCTGAGTGCCATCTCCAAGGGTGAAGAAAACGTTGGGATGGCTATGACGTTCACGCTGGTTTCTCATCTTCGAGAACGCTTAGCGAGGCTTCTTCGAGCGCGTATCGAAAGAATGGAACAAGAGGAACAAGAAAAGGAGCGACTTGAACTGGAGGTACGAGTAAATGTTTTTGGCTTCTGGTCAGTTGTAATGTCTCTATTTCAGGCAGAAGCAGCTCGTACACGTGGAACACCTGTGACGGCGGAGTCGTTCAAAGCTTGGAAAAACGAATTTGACAAGGAAATGATACAGAAGAAGTTGGCCGAAGAAGAGGAGAAGCTGAAAGCTTTGACACCGAAAGAACGTGAAGAATACAAGAGATATGCAACAAGACTAACTGGTATGAGACCCTACATGCGGCTTTGTGATGCACTCATAATCAGGATCTGATCATTACAGGACGGCAGCTGTTTGAACGTAACAGGCACCTCGAAGATGAGAGCTTAATGGAAGAAGGCACTGTATCCGTTGATGCTAGCCAGTACGAGAGGACGAGGGAAGACGACCACGAAGAAAATGAAGGTGTAACATTCAGCGATAGCGACTGACCCAATGCCACCGATTTGCGCAGCGGAAATAACCATCCATAAATTATGCACACATAGCCCACCAATTTACAATCCTTGTAGTATCCCTGCCTCGCCCCCGTTGCCGTCAATTATACCCTCTTCTTCCGATAATACTCGACAACCCAGGTGTGACTGTCCTTGCTCCCTGTACCAACCTTCATCATCTATGAATATCTGTCCTCCCCTTCGCGAAAGATCGTGAACAACGTCGTTCCCCATTAGTTTCAACCACTCTAGGACAGGCTGAGTTGTCCATCGATCTACATTGCCAGTGCCACCATCTTGGAACCATCCGAGGTGTCCGCCTCCTGCAGTAAGCCCTATTACCACGTATGGGTTGTTTCCACCATCCATAGGTACACAACGAATGATTGGATCATCTGCAGAACTGATGGCAAGGTATGGAATGTGAACGTTCTTAAGCATATAATGACTGGACATGCATCGGTAGTATTCCTCAACAGACGGGAAAGGAAAGACGGGAGGCGGTCCCCCCGCAATCGACGTGAAAGCGCTGTCGAATTCTTCTAAAGTTGGATTCTTGAGAGAGACGGCTTTGGTTGTTGCCTTTGCCACATAATGATCTGGATCGGCTACCAACGCTTTGTAATGACGCTTGAGGAGATTTTGTAAGTTGCCACCCATGCCTTTTGAGTAGATATGCTTCCCAAGGTACGAATTCGATAGTCTGGAGTGCCGAGAATCAGACCAATTTCCTAGAAGCTCGATTGAGACCTGAATGATGTCTACCTGTAATTAGTGTTTTCCAGATCCCAAGGCTAATTCCGTGCGAATGTTCAGAAATAATCTTAGAGCTTTGATTTAAGAACCTACGCAGGCCAAGGCACACGCAGCATGGAAGCGGGCCTTTTCTTTTTCCTCGCCAAGATAGCGTGTGATCACATTAGAACCAAGCGAGAATCCAAGTGCCAGTAGTGGGGCTGCCGGGTATCGGTGGGCAATGTAGAGCAGTGCATTACGGGTATCGTCCGTGTGTCCGGCAGAATAGAAACGTGGGCTGGTAACAGGAACGCCCGCGCCTACGTATCGAAGGCTTAGGATGAGATCATCGGAAATAGCGACAAGAGAAGAGAACTGCAGACGTACATCCTCGGAAGTTAATGACCACCGCACGATATCCCAGCCCTCCTTTCTCTTTCGGTAGTGTAGCACGATTAAGAATGGCGCGTACATATGATTCGTACGATCCTTAACGTCACAGCACATAAATCAAAGGGTCGTTGTTCGTATCGTCTTGACTCACCTCCAGTCAATCCATGTTGCACGACGATGATAGGAGTGTCATCCTTGAGGTGAGAAATTGCCTCCTCATCTACAGGAGTGAAGTCAAGCCCGCTACGAAAGCTCGAAGTTTAGATCCAGTGTGGAGCACATTCACCAACTCACATGGTACCTTCGTCTGCCAGTCTCAAATAAGTCCTAACTTGCCGCCTCAATCCAACGAGTCAAAGAAAGGGCTTGACAATACATTGCATACCGCTTGTACCATACTTTTTCATGTTTTGAAAAATCGCCGAGGACACAGTATATGGTCTGAAAATGCCCACTGGATTAAGCCGGCAGTTAGTTGCTTACCAGTCATTCATGTAAGGATACACAGACTTGAAAAGCCACCACAGCGGTCTGAAATCCTTAAGAACACTAGAAACCTTCGTCTCCACTAGCTCCCGAAGGGATCGTTGTTCCACCTCGTCCCTGCTATTATCAGTGCGGACTGAGAGGGTCGCCGGTTTTGAAGCAAAGTTGATAGTGGTGTTGTAAGTTGGATATTTGCTGCTGGCGATGGAGAAAAAGGTTGCCATGATTCCGAGTCCGTACAGACTGAGGATAGAGTCCATGTACTGAAGGATAGACCGCAGTAGCTTAACCTAAAGGACGGGAAGCAGCGAGTTCTGGTTTCAACGACACGGAGTTGCAAAGGGAAACGCCGGAACTGGGAGCACGGCTTCTCGGCAAGTAATAATAAATGACGGCGTGAGCTGTTTCAACGTCGAGAGCTGAAGGCTGCGATGACCGATCCCCGACCTCGGTGATATTCTATACAGTCGACCGTCTCTGTTACACTGTTGGAAAAGTGTTATTTAACAATGGTAGGCTTGTATATGCAGTATTATTAGCAATCCTTCTTGCCGGTGTCACCGTTGAACTAGCAGACATGAGGCGGTCCCAACGTTATCTACCCGCGTCACCTTTGACAATGGTGATGACCAATATCGGTCAATAATTGTTGGGTTTGGCGCAAGTGATCGGCGCAAACAAAGATAAATTTTGATGGCGCGCACGTGTAGGCTAGGTGGCAACAGTGAACAACATTGACATACTCAAATAGCCAGCCAGGTGGCATTGGACATGCACAAACTGGTGTATGGCACCCAGAACATTCTTGGCCTCCTACCCGCTGAAACTCCTTCTCTTTGGGCTGAGTTGTCAGCTCATAGCCCCACTATACCTTAGTCACGGGCTTAGACTCAAGTTCATTAGTTAGGAGTGCCCGAATCTCTTTGATACCTTGCACTGTGACTTGTGTATGCCCGGATTCCTAGAAATTCGGGCTCAAGTGAGCCTCTAAAAGGATGGTGCATCCCAGGTTCACGTGAAGGTTGACCAACCGCTACTAGTTCACTGCCAAGCCAGGCGGCGAGTTACAATCCAAACCGAGATCACAATGGCCCAGGTCAGAGCCTTGCCAATTTTCAAAATTTGAAAGGTATTTTCCACGTGGCGTGATAGGCCTTCGGCAGCCATCTCCTCGTTATTCATCACAAGCGCGTGCACCACACGTCAGTCAGCCTTCCCAAATTACAAATTATCCGATGTTCGGAGCGGCTTAAGGTCTGTTCATACCTGTCTATAGGTACCTGCTGTATCATGGCGCCAAATCATCATCAGTGGCTGCTTCCGTTATGCAGGGACGATTTTTCAGTTGATCATAGAGCATTGAGAAGAACGAACTCCGAGGGATCCACGGAGAGATTTCCCTGAAAACGACTTGCGGCCAGAGCCATATTTGCTGAACCTTAGTGGTAACATGCCCAGAATGTTCTTGAATGAAGGAGGCGCTGGCTGCCGGAATTAGACAACTGAGGTGCAGCTGGTCATTCCATTTAATTTCAAGATGATCATCTCGAGGTGAGTTCACTGACGTCTAAACACCGTCAGCAGTACCAAGACGCACTGAAGATCGCAACGATTGAGGGTCGGCGTGAGCTAATGCAAAAAGTAAAAGCAGTCAGACAAAGAAAGGGTTGTAACCCAATACACTGGAACTTCACGAACGCACGAGTCGATAGGAATTCCTTTTAATGAATGGACCGGCCATCACCGAATACATAGTATCCCGCGGACTACTACTGGGCTGGTTGGCAATGGGCGTGTTAAGAGATCGTATCTAGGCAGGCTCAGCGCTCAAGGGGTGTTCGATTGCGAGGAAGGATGGATTCGCCTCGACGCGGTGGAAACACGGATTCCTCAGAAGCCTTCCTTCCTGAGGAAGCAAGGTGTAGGGCAACACTCAAATTCGCTGTGAATTGAACTTGAAGTTCAGTGTCCAGGGGGGAAGCGAGGTGCAAGTTCATAAAAACACAAGCTAGTTCCGTGTAATTTTGTCGCTTGGGAATTCCAGCACAAGAGACTAAGAATGTGGGCAATACGTATTTTAAGCTGGATGTCTGACTGTTGCGGGGTCTTGGGTCCTATCGCTTTCACTGTCAGCCATAGCAATTTAAAAGCTTGCACTCCACGTGACCCAGGCCGTGTACCAACCGCGTTGATTGTTGTGTATCTTCGACTTAGGAAAGCTAATCCACCATATCATCTGACTGCATAGTTCTTTCTTTCTTGTTGGACTGGATTCATTTTATTTCCGGAACGGGCTTGTCTCTCATATGTCACTGAGCTCGTGGGTCTTATAAATCCATGAGGTCTTGCTCCTGCTGATGCTTGCAAATTAGGGAATGTTGGACTCAATTATGATTACACAAGACGCTCT
>KQ963075.1:141424-159720 GCA_001563735.1 Leucoagaricus sp. SymC.cos
GGAAAGAGCGGACTGTGATAGCATCCCCAGGTGATGTGGGGAGAGATGGCGAGGTTCAACCCAATCTTAGAAGCGAGGCGCTCCTGGCGGATGAGAGACCATTTGACGTGAAGGCTCAGCGAAGATATTCCAGATCGCCTATCAAACAAGAAATTGCGAGGGAATTGGGCTCACTGTCTCCAAATTCGACAGATCTACTCACTCGTCTCATACCGTCTGGTTCACCGAAAGAAGCACCGTCCCAACATTATCTCGAGTCAACCGAACAAGGGCCACGGCTATCTGTCGATCATCCTCTTCCCTCAGCAACCAATGATGACATAGCGCTAGTTTCCCAAATCCAACCATCCACCCCAACGCTAGAGACCTCGTCAAACCGTATGTCAACCCCCGTCAGGGTACCAGTTACACCTAGAAGGTCTCATATTCCAATCTCACCCTCCAAGCTACGACTTCAACCCATTTCACTCGACGATCCCACTCGCACCCCTGCACGAAGAATACCAATTGAACAGGCCGTTGCAGAAGGACATGTCTCTCCACAAAAATTGACTCAAATGCAGACAGGAACACCCGTTCCTGTCAACCTGTTCACAGGTCAAGCAATGCCTATCTTGAATACCTCTCTGAAAGGCGACGCTAGCCCCGCTCGAAGAGTTTTTGTCACCCCTTCAATTGATCATGAGGCGACTAAGTCTCGCTCCAGTGGATCCAACATCAGACAAGTCAGCCGTGGTACAGGGTCGTCTGCCTCACAGAAGGCTGTGCCAATGTCGCAACCCACCAAACTACCATTCCCACTGGCCGCAGCTCCTAAAATGCAACTTAGTCCGGAACAGGATGTCGTGGAATTGCAAGGGCCTTCTGGGTCAAGCAACCCGGCAAAATCCTCTCTTAAGCAAACAACGAGCCGAATTCCTCGTAAGAAACCGTACGCTAAACCGACCATTGCCTCATCATCAAGGTCCGGTATGGAACAGAAGAAGGCGGTGAAGCTCTCAGCTTCACGTACTGTTGATTTGTCAAACTCTTCTGGCAACACAACTCTGTCTAAGCGGCCGACTGCCCCCGCTAGGCCAGCAACAGTGAGTATATTATACTCGTCCTAGCGTCAAACAAACTTGACTTAATACTAGCACCAGGGTACACAAACAGAAATGGCAACAAGCGCGGTAAAACGGGTCATCAGAGCGGTCGATCTATCCAAAACTACCACCGGCAAACGAAATAACCTGCCTCCGGGCACTTCTCCTACAGATGCTACGACCTCCGTAGGCGACCTCATATCAGGGAACAAGAATCCTCCAACGATAGGGACAACAACAGGGAACCTCAAGCGCAAGAGAATTGATTCAAAGGTTGGGCCCGTTGCTAGCTCACGGGCCACTACCATGCGTCAAGTTACATCCACAGTGCCAACTTCATCGACATTGGTTGTAGGCCGACCGACTGCCGCGGCGTCATTAAAATCAAACAACCCTACTTCGACCTCCAGAAGCCAAGGTCAAGCAACTCAGAAGCCCATTGTCATGAAATTCAGACGAGTAATGACACCAGAACCACAACCACAACCACAACCACCACAACCACCTCTCCCTCCTGACATGCTCAAAGAATCTGGCAAACCGGATGCACGCTCACAATCCGAACTTATACCAAGTGAAGCTGTACCCGAAGAGCCGGCGCCTTTACCTTCTGCTGATGATATGATTATCTCGTCTCCGGTAAAGGAAGTTCCGGTACACTCCCCTCCACTTTCCCCACCCACTATGACACCTCTTTCGCCTTCTCCACCTCCACCTCTCCCTCCTCTAGTGTTCGTGATCGACCCACGGTCCCCCGTGTCCGAACCTGCGCCTCTGGAAAGTGTAGATGAGGAAAACTCACGTGAGCCCAGCGTGCGTCGGACGACTCGACTGCGCAAACCCATGCAAACCCAACCTGGGACAAATGTGTTCAACAGCGATCCAAATGCCACCTTAAGTACGACTCGTCCACTTCAGCGTCGTCGTACAAACACTGGCCAAAATTCGCGTTCAACTACTGATGACGTATTTTCTGGCATGAGCATGACCGCACTCAAAGCTTTGACGGCGAATAATACGGTACGGAACCAACAGTACGCCGTTGCGAATCTGGAAACGGAAATAGTACGGAGGGACGGTACTCGGCCAGAGAGTCCCGCTGTGAAAATCAAAACAATTGTACAGAGACAGCAAGAAGAAAAGATTAAACAGAGGGAGGAACGGGCGGCCAGGAGAGCAAAGAGACATGGATATAACTCTTTAGAAGACGGGGAGAATGTCAATGATGCAGGATATGAAAGCCCGACCCCCGCAAGTGATTTACAGGATTTGCATTTGGGGAATGTTTTGGCCAAGCACAGAAGAGGGGCAGGCGATGAGGAGGATTACGAAACACCGCTGAAGATTATTGACGGAGGGGTTAATGGGAAGCGCAGAGTGAGGTGGGATAGAGGACTCTATACGGAAGTATTCCTAGATGAAGTTGTTTCTGGAGCGAAGATGCCACTGAAGGAGAATATGGCCCTTAAAGGATGCCTAACGCCCTCAGCCAAGGTGAGTTCGAGAAACTCGTCTTGTCTTTCATATCTGACCATTCATTCAGACAGTACGGCTCGACACATTAGGGAATCTATCAGATTCTGAAGATGCTTTGCTCAATCTGACACAAGAGCAAGTTATCGTGAAGAAATTCGTGTACGATGATGATGTTGAAGCTGTTCCTCAGCAGCCCGTTACTCCAATTGTTCGGAACACCCGGTCAAAGTCGAAGAAAGCCGAGACCTGATCCCACCGTTCTGTTCGTTCCTGTAGAGGTTGGACATAATTTATTCCTGGCATATCCTCATCATATATCACTACACGTCATACATCTAGCAAGATCCGCCTGCTCTCACTCAACATTCGTGTACGCTTTAACATCTACATTTTAGTCCTTCCAACTCTTCTGATAAGCCATGAAGCCGCGTTCAAGTTAATCGGTCAGTTATATTGCTCATGCTCCCAACTAGAGGGCTTTACTTGCTAGTGTTGCGATAATTAATTCCAGCACTAGCTTGGTTCACGGGATAGATAAGGGTTTCAGCAATGTTAACGTGAGGAGGACGGGATGCCGCCCAAACGATTTCTTCTGCGATATCGTAGCCGGTTACTGGATATATAGGTGAGAGAGTCATCTAAATCAGATGGACGATCTACTCACGAGGCTGGAGACCATCATAAACCTTCTTCGCTGCTGCTGTGTCCCCACGGAACCGAACGATAGAGAATTCCGTCTCCACCATACCTAAAAGCCAGCTCGTTCAATATATTAAGCTATACTTGTAGCATCAGTCTACCTCCTACCTGGCTGAATCTCAGTCACACGGATCGGAGTATTGACAAGCTCTCGCAGGAGAGAGCCCGTGAAGGCCCGGACGGCGTGCTTAGTGGCAGTATAAATACTGCCTCCTGCATAAGCTTCCCGGCCAGCAACAGAACCGAGATTGATGACATGACCCGCTTGCTTTCTTTTGAATTCTGGTAGATTACAGGTCAGGAGCGATCATTGCAAGGCATGAAACTTACCTCGAACCAGCAGCTGGGTCACAGAAATAAGGCCAAGCACATTTGTTGCAAACATTCCCTCAATATCTGCATCTTTGATGTCACCAACATGTTCCGTGCCCAAGACATAACCAGCGTTATTAACTAGGTTGGACAAACGTCAGCGACTGGTTGATGGTTCATAAGAGATATCCATACTGAGGATATCAACGTCCCGTAAGTCACTGGGCACCTTATCCCAAAAACCAGCAACTTGAGCCTTATCAGCGACATCGAGCTGAATGGTTGTGAATTTTCCGCCCTGAGTGAGGCCGGATTCTTTATGTGCTGCTTGGCATTGCTCGGCTACTTGTTTCAGTAGCTCTGCCCGACGCGCAACGAGGATGACATTTGAGCCGGCCTAGCGAGGATTCAGTAATTTCTTGACGGTTAGAAAGTACTTGATCAATCACCTTTGCAAACAGAACTGCAGTTGCCTGATAAACGCAGAGGTTTTCCATCAGCCTTCGGAAGAGTTTAGGAGTTGATGCAGTCAAGAGTACATACGGCGCCTATTCCACTGCTAGCGCCAGTGACAAGAACAGTCTTTCCGACGAGACGTGTAGCATTGAAGAGGGACATGATGGAGAAGTAGGTATGAGTGGTAGGTGCTCCATGTTCACAGGAGGTATTTATCTGGATCAGTCAAACTCAATTACTTCTCACCATCAGTTCATAATGATGGGAACATGTGATAGGCGCGAAACATGTTGTAACTTGTCTTTCAGCCAGTACAAGGGATCGTCGTCCTTTGCTCAGCCATTCTCATTTCAGCAGAGACTTTTCGTGCTAACGTCATACGAACTGCTTTGGAAATCTGTAATGTCTAATAGTGTTCACCCTCGGTGGGAAGCCCTCTTGGAATGGCTAAGGCACAAGGGCATGGACACAGATAACATTCTCGTAGAGGCCAGAGCAACACCAGGCAAGAATGCAAGAGCTCAGTTTGAATCCGACTTTATTGACGCCTTTTAGGAGCTGGCTATGGCTTGTATGCCCTTCAGGAGATACCTCCGTCAACGCCGCTCTTTAAAGTACCGGCAAAGGCGATGATGAACATCCGTACACTTGTTGCACTATACCCAAAGACGCGACCAAAACTTACAGCGACTCAAATTATGTCTCTACACCTTCTTCTACATCGACCGATTTCTCAAAGAGACCTCTCAAAGGACACTATATTCGGGCCTTATATTTCGATTCTCCCCTCGGACTTCGATGCTCATCCCTTGACATGGCTCATTGAGCCCCGAGATCCACGCACAGAGCAGGAGGACTTGGAAATCGGTCACAATCTACTGGAACACGCGCCAAAAGGAGTGCTGAATACTCTGGAGGATGTCGCAGCACGGTTTCGTAAAGACTGGGAGCGCGTATCTCAATACCTGGTCAGTTGAGCGTACCTTGGCCTACAAGCAGTAAACCACAACCTGCGTTGACTTCGACAGCGAGATAACCAGACATTACTTGCCGAAGCCAAAGCACGAGGTCGGAAGCTCAGGCCGCTCGACTCCACGACTACACAACTAGAGTTTCTTTGGGGGTGGCTCAATGGTCAGTCTTTCTTGATCACTTCTGACAGCTGAAGTTATTTCTAATGATTCTGGATTTGCACAGTGAACACAAGATGTATCTACCACAGACTTTGTCCGACCAGACAGGATCCCAACAATATGACTATGTGCCCAATCTTGGATTTTGCCAATCACACCAATCACCTGCCGCATACCTATCCACAACCTTCCAATGCCGAAGTGTGGGATCAGGCACCTGCAAGTACTTATGGAGACGATTTCGCTCTCTTATCACCAAAAGACAAGACTCTATTTCCCGGAGAAGAGGTATTCCTCAAGTACGGGGCGCACTCAAACAGGACGTTGTTCACGGAATATGGTTTCGTTAACGAGCTGGATCCGGATGCTCTGGAACAGCTGGACTGTGAGGCCGACATTACATGGCGCATGCTCAGGTTCTTTGCTAAGAGGGGGAATATCGGAGTGTGGATGGAGGAGCTCCTGAGAAGCGCAAATTACTGGGGGTAAGCTCTCTCTTTGGTCTGTCTAGGACACCTACTCGACCAATGCAGTGAATGGACAGTACACTCAAAGCCAGAGCCCGCTCACCCTTCCTTTCGACTAATATCCGCCCTCCGTCTCTATCACTCGATTCCTATGGAAAGAATCCTGCCTCCTCATAACGACCACGAAATTGTCCGGCGATGGCAGGAGACCATTTTAGGTTACTCCGGAACGGTTTCTCCAGAAAATGAAATTGCATGGAGAGAATCTCTGAACAAGCTCTGCCTTGGCATCGACAATGAAACAGGGATATACTTGGATAATTTGAATAAGGTTGGGAGGGAGTGGTTAGTTGATTCATGGGTTCATCATATGAGGAGGTGTTTGCTCATGCTTTGGCGTGAGCAACAACATGCTGCTTGGTGTGTGCATCAGAGCCTGGAAAGCGGGGAGGAATTTTAGGGAGAACAATTGTTTCCTGGAGATCTCGGACCTTTGTCCAATGCATCATGATAGATTACACCCAGCTAACTAGAAATATTTAATATGCATTATTCCGAATGTATTATATTTCTTTTCCAGTACAGCGCAGATCTGTTTTCGTTATGTGCCACGAGGTGCTCAGCAATCGGGTTTAACCAATCGTGATATGAACCATGATCATGACTGTGAGCCAGTGACGCGGGTCGCTGGAGCAGCGTCATCGCGGTTGGAGGGCGTTGGAACCTTGAGTCATGGAGTGTACTTGCTCTAGGCCAGTACCTCAGACGCGCTTCCTCCTCATGGGCGGCCATGAGAAAGAGACGAGCTTGTCGCGTTCGCTAGTGGGCGCCAGTGATTCAGAATGTAGAGCGATCAGACTGAGTACCTGAAGAGGAAAGCTGTGCTGAGGCAGTTGGTTGCCGCCCGTTGCCGCGAGGTGCCGGCCACACCGCAGGAAAGCTGGCTACCTTCGACGAACGCGCTCCTCCTCCCTGATCTCGTCCCACTTCCTTTCCCCCTGCGGAACGCATCCGTTTAGTCCTCTCTCTCTCTTATATTCCTTTGCTCATAATCTCTGTTGCTGCCGGGATCTCGCTCTTGACGTTCTCACGAGTATTAGGACCTGCGGAACCAGCCAACTCCCAAACCTCAAAAGCGGTAGAGCGCGCCCCCTCGGCATACACTCGTAGACTTGGAAGCAAAGATATACAATGGCGGTAGAGCCCCTGCTGGCAACGAGAGCACAGCGTGCTTTTATCCTCACGAGTACGTTCTCATATACCTTCAGTACTGAGTAGTTTGTAGCTAACTCATGTGGACTTGCAGTCTCAGTCCGTACGTATCGTTATCGATCCAAAATCTCGACCGTTTTCGGATGTCACTCATTTCCGATTGTAGAGGCGATTGTTGTGCTGGTGATGGTCGCTATTACGTTTGGGATGGTATGTCTTCTGTCACAACTAACTTGGACATAACCCACCTGGATTGTCGATGTTAGGTGCGAGGGGAAATAGAGGTGGACTTTACCCTGCCAAGATATCGAGTGCGTTATCATGAACTCTTAATTGCACCTGGATCAAACCCTTTGCCAGACATTGTCTTGTTATCTCGCACTATTCGCTTTAGCAGAGTAGGTCCCTTGACTTGCTTGGTCGAACCCTCGCATTGATCACAACAATTGTACAGGATCTTCGAGCTGCTGATGGCATTTGATGCCCTCCGGTTGCGAAACATTATTCAACTCATCGGTATCTTGGGTTAGTCTTCCGAGCTATACAACACCTGCACATGGACCCGACTTATAATGTGTACAGCATTCCATCTTGCCATGATGGTATTTGCTGCTCTTCAAGTACACCAGACAAGAACAGCTCTAGTGCAAGTGCAAGACTGTGACAATTCAATGGGCAAGACGGTAAGTCGCTCGAAGTCTAGTGAGGACCTTGAATCGTAGTGAACGCTTAGACCAGATATGTGCTGGTCCTGGTTCCCTTTGGCAACGGGTGCAGCCCTTCCTCATTGTTGCGCCATGTGTAATAGCTGCCTCGTGGCTTTTCATGTTATTTTGGATCAAGAAGCTCTATGCTGAGTTTGGGTAAGGCAATAATGATTTTGAAAAAGAGATGAACTCAAGTTAACTGTGATTAGTTGGGCTATTTTCCATGTCGTCGGGGCCAATCCAAAGATGAAGAGTAAGATTCAATGTCAATACTGTATATTGGAAATCCGAGCTGACCTTTACGCAGCAATGTATCAATACTATCAAATTATGATCTGTCTTCTAAAGTTCGACTTCTTCTGTTTCACTGGAGTGACTATGCAAGTAAGCTCTTTCAGGCTCTTCACATCTGAGTTCATCTAATTCCCCCGGATCTCAGCTCCTCATAGTCGTCCTCTCAAAGAATACGGCAGAATTTGGTGTGACCATAGCTGCCATCCCTGTCGTGCTTATACTCCTGTCTTTATGCGGTTTTGCCGTCCAGCGGGAGATCAAGTCGTGAGTTCACAACTAATCCTGTCTCGTGCGGCAAATTCATGCAAAGCAGAATCATGACCCTCTCCCTTGCATTGATGTTGGCTGCCCAGGGCTACTGTGAGTTTCCCCTTTGATATTGGCGGTTATTGATAACTAACATGTATTCCAGTTTGTAAGTAGTTTGTTATCTTAGAGACTCGTGAAAAAGTCCTAATGCATATCAGTGTACAAGTTGGTCCGGTTCTATCAACCTGATTCCCGTGACCAGTACCTGACCACACGAGCGACCCTCACGGTTTTCAGTGAGTCCTTCAGAATCACAGGGCTTGTGACAGACCGTCTGACCATGCCCCTTCAGCGATTGTTGCGTTCATTCTTCTTTTTGCGACTTTTGCCGTCGGTCTACGGTGCTTCTCAGACTTCGACCAGGGTCTTCGAATCTCGAAAACCCAGAGTAAGCATAGAAATTGTGTTGTCGAATATTGCAGCCTAATAGTTTAAAGGTGTCTCTACTCGACCCAAGTATTCCCAAAAGCCCTCGAACGCCAACATGTCGGAATACCAGCCTGGGTATCAAGGTGTCCCCCTCGGTCCCCGCATATCGATCGAGTGATCGCCCTCTCCAATCCCTTTTCATCTCAGACCCCTCAACTTGTTCTGGGACACTATGGTGATTTGAACCAATTCAGATATCTGCGGATTTATTTTATATTCATCTTTACGTCATGACTAACACACCCTCGAGCCTACATACTGTATACCACTTGCTCTTCGCACGTCTATCGTGCAGACATTTGACCTTTGTTTGTGCACCAGTGTTGTATGCCTTGAACATCATTCGATATATATTTGTTGCTTCTCTACTTGCCGCTCGGTGCATTCCATGCTAGCATTACCAATCAAAACCCTTTTTCGCTGATTATCTTACCCAAGATCGAGTTTTCCAAGACTTGATCTCATCGAGGTACTAGAAACTTTGGCTAGTGACTCCTTTGCTCTGTATGCCAGATCGAGTCCGTCAAGTTGGCGCACCAGTACACCCAGCTTGCCTGAGAATCGTATAAATAAACCTACCCGCGTCTTGTTTTGTGCCAACTAGGTGTGGTTATCCGAGTCAGCGACCCTCCTTGCCAAAAATGGTGCTTCGGGGCTGGCAGCAAATACGTCGCTACTTGACAGGTTTTGCTCTGTCTTTTTTCGACAAGGTGCGTTCAAGCTTCAAATGCTGCCAGGTCTTTTATTTAACCCCCTCTAGACGCACGGCACCGTGGTGGGCCTGACAGCCGCATTTCTCCTTTATACCCGATCTGCTGGGGTTGCGTACTTCGTTGTTGGGGCCGTAACATGTAGTGTCACCGTTAAACTCGTCAAAAGGGCCATACGCCAGCCTAGACCACCTCCATCCCTCGCTGGGCGGAAGATGAAGGCTTCTTATGGGTAAGTACTGTAATCAATGTCGGCGCGAAGAAGTTGAATCCATTCTTTACGCCACTTAGCATGCCTAGCACACACTCTGCGACTATTACGTTCTTTGCCGCTTACATTCTTCTGGCCTGTCAAAACCTTCCCATCCATAGAACGCTTCCCCAAAGCCCAGCTGCAACACGTTTGATACCACCCCTTATTGCCATACCTTGGGCTTTGGCGATCATGATGTCGCGGGTGTGGCTGGGCTATCATACCTGGGCCCAAGTCACGGCGGGCTCTGCCTATGGAGTTGTGGCTACTGGAGCGTGGTTTATGCTTTGGACGAGGACGGGGTTGAACGTAGTCGGGCGGTATTTGGAAGAGGTCGCGTGGCAGTGGTTTGGATGGTAATCTCGCGTTATCTGGAACTTCCTCAGTACCCTGTTTCATTCCGGGAAAGGCCAATTTAGGAACATTGGAGCAAAGATGTTGGAAGCGAAAGAAATTTGCGCAATTGAACTGAGGATGACGGCGAACACGGATCGATACAGACTTATAGGTTGGCCGACAAGTGCCACCTTCTCCCCAAGACCTCTTAATTGGGGATTGCGGGCTCTGAACCGCCCCTCTCTTGTCGGGTCCAACGTTTTGATCTATCTATCTCATAACTAAGGGGATTGCTTAAGTCATGATCAGTTTTTGACAGAGGGCAGGGAAGCGTCCGAATCACGGAAGATTGAACCCTCATTAATTATTGCTCAACTGGTAAGGTGATACTATATGTAGGTGAACGAAACATCCTCTTCGGACTCCGGTATATGGAGCATTCCCGTTCATCGCTTCTGATTGGGGAAGTGATGTTACTTTGCGATCACTAGCAGTTCGCCATGTGCCAACTAGTAGCCTCCACACATTGAGACGCCTGCCGTTAGTTCCTAGATACATTCTAGCGCCGCTGTCAAAGAGAACAATCCCCAGCTGAAGGTGAGTTACAGCACCGACGGAGCGATTTGGGCGAGTCGGGGTTGTGATAACTCCAGAACACTGCTTTTAGTTTCGATCCCGAGGATGAAAACCCCTCATTGGAGTACATTCACAGGAATTACACTTATGAGCCTGTCCTATCTTGTTATTCTCGACGCGTTGATCACGGACTGACCAATCCCGCAACACTAAAAAAAGTAGTAATCGTGTAATGAATGCCAACAGGAGGAGTATGATTCAATGGTGCAAGTGGTGTACATGTACACCTAATCTATCTCAAGTCCTCGAGACATCTAGTTTGAATGGACTTATGGAATGATTGTCTGAACCTCGGGCCACATGTGGGCGCGTCCGATTGAGTCTAACACCTAGCTTTTGACCAACATCTGATCCATGCCCTTTCGCTGTAGTATACGTTCCCCACATTGATCCGTCACACAACTTCTAGTCTTCATGTTAGTTCCCAAGCCCTCTGCGAAGAACGGTAAACTGAAGGCAAGGGCAATCAAAGTGGTAACCTGGGTTTTGCGCCGACCCTGTGTTGGAGATTGCTTTCATAGGAAAGCCGACTCGTGTCGACTCGACCGGGACATGGCAGCAAGAATACCAGCTTGGGTGAGGCTGTCGGATACTGACACTCGGTTGTCATATTTATTGTGTGCCGTCGTGTGCGGATGTAAATGCGTATTTTCCTGAATTCTTGTCCATAGTAAAGGGTCTGACGTCACCCCTCTAAGATACAACCGAAAGATTGCTGCTGCCATCGGCATCACATTTGGGTGACACTTCTGGATCTGACCAGGAGACGCCATTTCTAGCGGCAAGCGCACGGCTGACAACATTGATTGACACCAAGCCTGGAAATTTTTAGTCCGCGGTTGGAGTGGCTTGGATTCATCTCCTAGTGGGGGAAATATGAGCTTTCATAGGAAAGCCGACTCGTGTCGACTTGACCGGGACATGGCAGCAAGAATACCAGCTTGGGTGAGGCTGTCGGATACTGACACTCGGTTGTCATATTTATTGTGTGCCGTCGTGTGCGGATGTAAATGCGTATTTTCCTGAATTCTTGTCCATAGTAAGGGTCTGACGTCACCCCTCTAAGATACAACCGAAAGATTGCTGCTGCCATCGGCATCACATTTAGGTGACACTTCTGGATCTGACCAGGAGACGCCATATCTAGCAGCAAGCGCACGGCTGACAACATTGATTGACACCAAGCCTGGAAATTTCTAGTCCGCGGTTGGAGTGGCTTGGATTCATCTCCTAGTGGGGGAAATATGCCTGAGTTTCATGTCATAGCGCTGTAACAGGAAGATCCAATTCATCAAAGCTTCTCTCAAAATAGCTATTACTCGAGCTCGGGGCCCCAGGCTTCAAGCTTCATGCACATGCACACGGCGCAGTTAACGTTGAAGTATATTTGTTCTTCTTGCTTGAAGGCTCAAACGCTAACGGGTTTGACCTCGCGGGAACTTGGACACGGCGGAATTCCTAATTCAATTACCAGCAGCTTCCCTGCAACCCATGGCCATTTCTGAATTCTCTCCCTCCTTCCAGCTGCCAAGTTATGCTATTTTTGACCTATCGAAATCAGGATCTTCCCTGGGACACGCCTAACCAGAATTTGCAATCAATCTCATCGGTTCATATCTCGAACACTACCTAGTCTCCTCACTTCCTCTAGCTCGGATCGTCCCGTGTCATCTCAAGAGCGCCTGCCAGATATAAAAGCGTAAGGACTGATCCCTCAGACCTAGAATCTTCTTGCACAATGTCTACTCAGATCGGCGCCGGTCACGGTCTTATCCACACTCCCTCGTCAGTTGCGGCTGCCTCAGCTGCTCTCACGATTCAGGATCTCAAAAGTGCTGGGATCAGTAAGCACGTTCTTGCTGTCACTTAATGAGGGTGTTCATACATAGCGGACAGAACATGTTCGCATCCTATGGGTGGAGCCAACCAACATCGTCCGGCTCCGTGTTCTTCCTATCTCATACTTCGAAAAGCTCATGAAATCCTCTCGTCCTGGAATTGGTGTTCCAAAAGTGACCGGAGGATTCGTCTACCTCTTCGCTGCAGAAGGCTACGGTTCCGCGGGCGAATATCTCCTAGTCCCCGATTTGGCCTCCCTGAAAAAGTGCCCCTACGCTCCTGGCCACGCCAGCATCATGGGGTGGTTTGAGGAGAAAGACCCTTTCGTTGGCCCTGATGGTCAACTCTCGGTCAAAGTGCCCATGTGCCCCAGGTCAAAACTGAGGGAACTTGTTGAGTAAGTCTGACCTTGTGATCAGGGCGTGGGCTAATCATCTATGTCAATCAGCATTGCCAAGGAGGACGGTGTTGAGTTCCTCGTTGGATTTGAGAGCGAGTTCTGCTTCCTCGAGTCGACTAATCCTGTGAAGCACGCCAACATTCATCAATATAGTGATGCCAGAGGCCTCATCCCTTCCCTCCGCGAGAGTCAGTGCCTCGAAGAAATTGTCAATTCCCTCATCGACTCGGGCGTTCAAGTCGAGACTTGGCACTGCGAGGCGGGTCCTGGGCAGGTCTGTGATGTTCATTCAGATAACTCATTGTATGTGACTGATCATTATTTTGATCATTTAGTACGAGATCTCGACCGGGCCTCAAACCCCGATCGCTGGAGTCGATACTCTCATCCACACGCGAGAAACCATTATCAACATTGCTGCCAAGTATGGCCTTCATGCCACCTTCGCCCCGCGGATCAGCATGACCGCCCCCGGAAGTGCCGCCCATGTGCACATCTCTGTTCATAAAGCAGGAGTCCAAAAGCCAAAGGACGGTCTTTCTGATCTCGAATCATCCTTCCTTGCAGGTGTGCTCGATAACCTGACAGCCCTCCCTGCCTTCAGCCTTCCTATCCCCGCATCTTACAGGCGAGTTGCCGATGGTGTCTGGTCCGGCGGTACCTACGTCGCCTGGGGCTCAGAAAACAGGGAGTGTCCGATCCGATTGAGTAATGCGACCTCGCCTGGAAGCAGGAACTTCGAAATGAGGTTCATTGACGGAACTGCAAATCCTTACCTTATCCTTGCAGCCATCATTGGCCTTGGCTATGCTGGCGTGAAGTCGAATAGGACGTTGGTTCAACAAAACTTCTCAGGAAACAATGGTCCCGCGCAGTTGACGGAGGAAGAGAGGAGAGCGATGGGTGTCACACAGCGTATGCCACTCACTTGGGATGAGAGTAGGAGAAATCTCGCACAAAGCGAAACTTTGCGCGATGTTCTCGGAAGTGACTTCGTGGACAAGTATCTGATAGTGAACAAGGTATGACTTTTTACGCTGGTTTCAAGATTACTCGCAAAACGTTTTTCTTAGGTTTTGGCCGAAGCTTTGGGCATCTACGATGGCGACGACGAAAAATCCTTAACTCGCCTGGTTGAGTTCTGTTAAGACGTGACATGACGATAATGTAGACAATGTGTAAAATTACCCTGGCGTCGCACGATAGACCCTTTGATTCTATAGTGCACCTTACATCCGAGTCGGAGCATATTTCTGTCAGATTGATCACCTAGAAAGGCCACCGTCTTCTCGCAACAGCTAGTCTGGGAGCGATAGACTCTAATAAGTAACTGAGACCTGAAGTGCTCGCCCTTTTGTAAATGTCTTGCGAACTATTCGGCGTCAATGTGATGCAGGGTCTATGGTTAACGCTACCCAAGGTGTGGGGACGATTAATAACCTATTTGGGTCACTTTCCTAAACAAGTTCAGTTCTGGGTCACATTGCCTGGATACTGATCTATATTGATCTGGCTTAACTAGAACAACGCGTGGTGCTCGGCTTTGTTTCTTTCTTGCTTCCCTCTGGTGCGGCTTCAAGGCTTCTTCGTCATCACGCCACATTGATCCACTGAATGGCTGGCTGGTACATATAACGCGGACATCTCGGAGGGACGATTGCGTATCAATCGGGTCACCATCAGGTCTGGGCAGGCCCATGCTAGATTGTTCGCGATCGCAATAGCATCATTGCTTGTTTTGGAGTTTGTAGGGTGCTATTCTGAGTGAAGCTACTTGACCTCCAAGAAAGATGATTTGGAAAGAAACAATCATTGAAATGGAGAAAAGTGTCTACAGCAGTGCTCGATGAGAAATCATCTATCACAAGTCTATCCGACGAGTGAAGAGATTCGGCCTCTGGACTACGGATAGTCAACTCTTCTAACCATATTTCTACACTGCACTATACGCGGATTGGTTTTAACTTATCACTGTCAATTCGGGAGCTGTGATGGAGTAGTAGGTTCCTGAAACTTAAAAATTGAAATTTAATGCAGCGGGACAAAAGGAATTGTGGCACCATCGCTTGTTAATTACCGTGTGTGTGATCTGCGATTGATTCGTCACTCACTTGAAAAGCAGCACGTTCTCGAATCCTCAAAAATGAGATAAGCAACATTCCTCGCCATTGAAATTGATCCCTTTGCCGTCTGTGCGCCTGGAGCAATAATCCACAACGTTATTCCCAGTCCACTCGAAGGACGTACTATGCTGTTGGGGTGATAGCATCATACCTCTTTAGGCTACGTGCATCAGTGCCTCCTATGCCGTTTCTAGCTCTATACCTCCGTATTGTATACTTAGTCTCGATATCATACAGCGCCTGTTTCCCTACTCCTTACGTCCTACCGCCCGGGATGGTCCATCAAGCACAGGATAAGTTGGACGATCAACTCTCCAAACCAAGGTTTCGTCAACAATTCTAGTAGATTCCATAAAGCGTACCAAGGCTTTCTCTTCGTCGTGATATCAACTACCATTGTGTCTGCGAGAAGCTGCATCGGATCAGTCAACCAACTACAGTGTAGAGACTCGGATGTTTGTGTACTCTTTGCACCGTTAAGTATTTGTCCGAGGACTGGCCCTCTAGGACATCACGCAAAGCCTTGTCTCTAGCAAGGTTCTTCCGACTCTCCTCCCACGTTCCTCCACACGATTCGTACAATTTCCTTGCTTCATTTGACAGTTCTGCGGGATCACCAGGCCTAGCAAAATCCTGGATAATGAATTTCCTTTTTGACTTGATCTCAGCGTGACCCAATCTGAGGACGTCAACGTGGTCAAGTTAAAGCTGAAGATTCGCAATTCCGTTAATGAATCTCACCTCAAAGTTTCTACATACTCCCCGGAGATGTCACGTTACACAGCTGGACTAGGCAATCCCTGTATTCTGTACCCCATGCGACATGTGCTCCGCCTGTCCGAAATCCATCACCAACCCGTTTGTAGGAAGCTGGGATAGGTAGAGTTAAACTCGGAAGAGATATGCACGTGCGTACCAATTCCCCTTGTCTTCATGCTGATACGGGGTGCGAATGTGGCATGGAGTTTATACTTTAAGGCAGTATTGACGGTTGTCTCGCGCGTGTGGATAAGGGCGTCTGCCACTTCGAGAGGTGGAAGTGGGGTAGTTGCAATATTATACTGATATGGGTCGTGAGAATCTGGCATCCGGTATCGCGGCGCGTTCAGTCACTTGTCCAGGTGCGGATTCCGCCTGGTAAATGTCTATGCCAACTGCTGAGTTTGTATGCGAATCAACTATTTCTTCGAGAGCGTGAGCCTCAGTTAAGCTAGGGAGGAGTACCCTTCAGCTATACTACTGGTGTGCGTTATCGGTCTTGACTGAATTGGTATATTTTAGGAGCACAAATTCGGATTCAATACCAACGATAAACTTCACTCTAGCCTCGGTCGCCTGCCTGAAATCAGGGTTGTTACCTGGGAATGAATTCTTACCAAAATATCATTCGTGAGATGATACCCCGTAGCTTCGTTCTCGGGCAGATGTATGATCTTTTAGTCAATTCTCAGTCAATTCTCTGTCAGGGCCCTCATTCGGAGATTTTTCCTGGAACCATCCTAGGACACTAGCTTGACCAGGGGAGTACGTGCCAAGTCAGGCTGTCGCTAAGTCTGGAGCATAAAGATATTCGCCAGCAACGTCAAAGCCCTCTGCCCTTCTTCCATTGTAAGTCCAAGCCTAGCTTTAGCCCATACCTGGCCGCGGCGAAAGGACGAAATTTTCGAGACGCGGAATTAGAAGGATGTGGACTCGGTCTTGATTGACAAGGTCCACCCACTGAACACGTACATATTCTGCGCAGCCATGAAAACAGATGGCAGCGTGTCGAGTATGCACAATGCATGAGAGAGGGTTCACTTATTCCAGCAGGTTTGTAACGTCGGAGTAGCTTGTGTAGATAATGGTGGAGGAGTGTATAAGACACCATGGCTTCGATTAATGCTTCCAGCAGACATTTTATGGAAGCGCTGTTGCATTGCTGATGACTTGTGTCCGCCACACCAAGTCATTTGTAGACCATGCTATCGGGACAACCGTCGCGTGAGAGGAAGTGTCTGCCACGTATTCAGGGAGTTGATCAATCATTTAGAAGTCCGAGGGATAAACAAGGGGTAAAGCTATCGCCCAATCGAGTGAAACGAGAGACATGGATGTACTATTCATCAGACTCATGTTGACGGCCTCTGAGACGAAGTTCCCTCAGGACAAAAGGAAGTCTGGTTGATGGCATAAAGGGGTAATTCCACCGTCACGAGAAGATCTCAATCTCCTGTTCGTCAGCCTTGAAAGCACGGCACAAGCTCCGTCACTTGACCGGAGAGAGAAAAAGAACATGGGAGAAAAGGAGTGGCACGTAGTAAATGGGTGCTTCGTGGAAGTGTTTCGCGTTGTGGAGAATCAGTGTAGGATGTAATGACACTTGCCGAACAGCCTGGGGTTCGAAGAATGTTGCAGTCCCAAGTCCAAATGCGAGTGAGACTGAGTGAGGGATGATTCGTCAATCAGTGTCAGCTACAAAGGCAGCTGGGTGGAGCTACACGCGAGCCTTAAGCATTGAAAGACTAGTGCAAGAGGGGTTCAGCGTTAGGATCTTGGGATCACGCACCGCGACACTGGAAACGCGTCTGCAGTACATTCGAAACCAAACAAATGAGAGAATTTCCTGTAATAGGAACTTAGGTATTAATACCTCATCACGTGCCCACGCGTCACAATAAAATATTGCAGCCACGCCCAATTCATGCTTCTCGTTTCCTCTGTCTTGACTCTCAAGACCCACGGACTGCGATCGAGCACCGTGTAATAAATTGTTGATTAAAAGAAAAAGACTCTCAAGACCCGACAGGGTCGAGTTCCTCTCTAAACAACACCTCATTGCCTACAACGACTATAATGATCGTCTTCCTTCTCCATCGTCGCCAAAACGAAATCACGATTCGTTGAGCTCTGGGGAAGAAGGCAACGATGAGTGTGAGAATCTGGCGCCTTCCTCGACCTGGAAATTGTTCGATGAAGATGATCTTCGCAGTCCCTCTCCTTCCAAAAAGCCTTGTCACGATTGAAGCCATTCTTCGTCGTTCTAATTGCATTGTCAACGGTGGTCCTTCAGGAAATCTAACATATCTCACCTCTACGTTACCCCTCTGGTTCATCCCTACATCCCACCTCTTTACGTTCGACAATCAACACTTGATACACTTTCCCTCGTATCTCTGAAGCTGCTAGATTAACTTCAGCCGGACCTTTCTGTACTCCGCCGGGCATTTTCCGTAGTTATGCTGCTGGTCTGACGTACATGTACATAGGAATGGTCCTAACTTGAACTCTCACTTGAATAAAGTAAGATCGAGTTCCTGTGTCCCTTCATATTCTTTACAACCTCGGCGGCGGTGTACCGAAACGGAAATGTATGACAGGACTGAAGATAGTAGATACCCCGTCAAACCAACCCGATGGTTACAGCACGTCTTTGGCTAT
>KQ963076.1:4489-26654 GCA_001563735.1 Leucoagaricus sp. SymC.cos
GTTTTAGCTGGACTTGATCTTAGATAGTATATAATGTTGTATATATTCAATCAAATTTTTCTCAAATGAAGAGATAAAATGAGTAAGATGAAATAACTATAAAACTTAACCCCCGGGCACAGCACGGGTCCATGTAGCCTAGTCTAGTATGATTCTATAATTGGGATTAGCAGGTGGCATGATGCTATTCCACTCATAGCATTACTTTCTGGTGCCAAGGTATCAGTGAAGCATAAAAACTGAGTGGGTGTGCTTTTTGTCTCTCAGTCGTCACTCGGTTAACTCAATTCACTCAGCCAATCATGCAGTTCAAGACTCTCCTTTGCTTTGCTTCTATCATCTCCGTTGCCTTGGCTGTTGCCACTATCCAGAACGTTTTGACTGATGTGTCAAACATCGACTCTAAGGTTGTTGCCCTGCACAGTGGTGTCACCTCTTTCCCCCAAACTGACGGAACCGCCACTCAGGGCCTTGTAAGTCCGTTCTAGACTTACCGATATGAGTGAAGCTGATGGAGTACTCTTCAGGCCATTCACCAGCAGGTGACCGAGACCATCGATGCCATGGAGCAGGCAATCGAGACGGCCAAGGTGTTTTTTACTCGATCATCCACTATCTAGGTCACTTTAATTGAACCTCACTCTGCAGGAGCTCAATGTCGCGGTAGAGATCGAGGATGCCCATACTATTCTCGATGCCTTCCACCAATTGGTTCCTTTGATCCAAATTGCATGCGAGGACGTCGTGAAAAAGAAAGACGCTTTTATCTCAATCAACCTCATGCTTGGACGAGGTGCTGCAGTCGTCAAGCTTGACCTCCTTGATCTGAAGCAAGCTGTTCTTGACCTTCATGTTGCTCTCCTTGCTCATTCTCCCGTGAGTGCGCTCTCTTTTCGATACCACTATTGGACCTATTAGCTTTCCACAAATCAATGTAGCCTGATTGTGTTGAAGAGGCCAAGAGTCTTGACGATGAAGTCAAGGCTGCCTTGGATGCCGCCATTGCAGCCTACGATTAAAGTATTTAATGTGATATGTAGTCGACTATAGTTTATTTAATCATTGGATAGCATTATCTCCACAATAGTGCATTGACTGTGACTGTGAACGCGGCCTTGCCAGCATTTCGCGAAAGGATTCATTTGGGTGTTCGGCAACTTGCGGTACATACGTCTATGAATTGCATATTGTACCAGGCTGAGAGTGCGCTCTTATCTTGACGCTTTGCTATGGTATGCATCACAATAACGCACAGAGGCGGAAGGCCAATCGCGTGTTCCGTTCTGGTTCAACTGGTGGATTATCAGAATTGGAAATGACAATCAAGAAGAAGCTTATAAATGCTTCTAGGTTCTGCGCTAATAAGGCGCTTAAGTTAATTGTCTCTGTTCATCCGCAGCTTATGATTGCGGGTGACTCTTTGTGATACATCTCCGCATTCTCGTAGCAAATGAATGGCACCAGGCTTTATCAAACTGGAGCACCTCGCCAACAGTCAACCTGCTGGTGAGGCTGGTTAGTGGTGCTCAATTTCCCTGTTGTAATCTGTCAGTACCGGGCTGGAATCTGTAACGTCTCCAAAGATTCGTCTCGGATCATTGAGCTTGTCCTCGAGAAGCGCGTACGAAAATCGTTGAGTGAGGTGCTATTTCCAGTGCATGAACGTCAGGATGAGCTTCGATGCTCCACCATCACCCCTGCCAGTGGTCGTCTATTTATGGCTGTGTATCACGGGAACGTCAGTTTATTTCTCATCTCCGAAACGTGGTTGTAATTTTGACTGACTAGATAGTAAGCTTCTTCTGTGTGGCCTATTGGCGCTCAGTCAGGTCTTTCAGGACGTCTTTTACCCAACAGTTTTGAAGATGCTGGCATGATGCCATTTGTGGAATTTGTTGATATCGGCCTCTGTGTGAATTTCTTCACCTTCGCGATAAACGTCGACAGATTGATCTCTAAACTCTTCGGAACGTGAAGTTTTCTATTAGCTCCGAAGCCGAGTAACTAGGGTTCTGACAGCTATTGCGACCTGCGGGATGACTCTTCAGATCAGGGTGCTATGAAATACCACAGGAATAGAACACCACGCGTCCACTGATATCGTACCCAGACTCCTTCAAGGGACCCACCTCGCAAGCTTCTGGTACCGCCAATTCAGTCTGTCGTTGCGTTATAAAAGAACAACACCCGATGAGCATCGACGCCATCATTCCCTAGCCATTCCCCGTTCCCCAACACAGCCTCGTTCGGTATGCAGTTTAGCGCTTTTACTTACTTGGCCTCTGCTATTGCTGCGACCATCGGGGTCAGCATCGAGAGTATTTTGGTCGATATAACCAACATCAGGGAACGGGTGACAAGTCTTATTGGTGCAATTAATAACTATCCTGCGACTTGTGGATCCAGAGCTGGTGCAGCGGTAAGGTTCTCCCTTGATACAATTGTTTAGCTCAAGGAATAATATTGATTGTAGGGTATCCACTATCGCGCTGAGGATACGTGGACCGCTATTATCAAAACAATCAACGATGTCAAGGTAAGCGGGTTCAACTTGTCGTCTCTCGAAGCGCGACACTTACTTCTGGTGACTCAGACAATTCGTGAACCTGTTTCCGTCGCAGACGGGGTTCGCATTCTGAACTCTATCAATGCTCTTAAACCACTCGTTCTAGAGGCACTGAGGGTGGTTGTTGATAAGAAACCCGCTTTTCAAAGCCTCAATATGAAGTCTGTCTTGAATTTTGTGGCTGACGATTTGGTCGAGCTCAACCAAACGACAACCGCACTGGAAAATGTCTTCATTTCGCGCACACCAGTGTGTATATGTCTTTCCTCTCTTTGCTAAGACTCTTAAAATAAGTCGTTTTGCTGATAGCCGGAACTTCTGGAAGAGGCCAATGCCATAAGAGCCGAGATCGACAGTGCCTTTATTGTGGCCATTGCCGTATACAGTCCAGCGCATTTGAATCGCGGTATTTGAGACTTCGACCAGGATCAAGTGAGAATTGCGACCAGCCGCTGCGGGTACTTCATTTGTCTGAGTGACATCCGCTGAAATCCTCTTTTGTACATATGCAGATCTTTCAATTTGCTCCATTTTTGTCCCTTTCTTTTTTCTCTGGTGATTGACATGTATTGCAAAACCTGTATTATCCCTCCTTAATGTACCATATATTCTACTAGATTTGGATTCCAACCTCCTTCCACGACCTTGCTGGCAAGGTTCCGATCCAACACCCTATCATACTGAAGGAAATGGGAAGTAGACCTGATCAAAGAAAGGCTGGCATCCCTTGTTTGATAGCCGCTGCATTGTCCTTCAGTTCCGATCACCATCACCAGCGTCGTCAACATCAAAGTCCCGTGAGATTTGTTGTAAATATTCTAAGTCTGGGGCTATAGGTGGTATGTATCTGTTTTGTCTACGCGACATCACACTACATTGCATGAGGGGGCTAGCTTTGCTGGTAAGTTTTTTTTTTCTGGCAGAAGGAATGTTGATGAATATAATATGAGCATGTATAGTCCAACAAGCACTTAACGACTGGCTCTTTTTCACCGCTCGAAGACTTGTCACTTCGGTCAAACCTCAGTTATAGGGCGTTGACGCATCCTGCATTCAAAAAAATATAGGGTTCGAATCAAGAAGTCGGACAGTCACTTTTGTGATCCCACTGTCAAGTATGTTTCGAGGTTCTCAACAGATTTGAGATTTAGTCGAGCTGAGCCACAGGTGATTTTTAGCTCATGCGCTGGATATATTGACATTGAAGCCTACCACATATTCTTCTACTTCTTCGAAAGTCGACGACTCGGACGATGTCATATTCTGGTTCAACAGAGGTCTGTACGTCAACTGGCTGACGCGATCTGCATACTGTATTATGATCATGTTGCTTATGGTTTACCGTTTGTTTACCGTTTGTACAGGACCAGGTTGCTGATCATCGATCGGCTTATTCATAGAACTCGGACCATGCAGAGCCAAAGACGAGGTCTAAATCCCTATGACGTGACAAGTGAATGCCAGCCAGAGCTCGAATAAATCATGTGCTATCCTATCGTTAAGTCAGTGATACGAGGCCGTCCCTTGTATTCGATGCTTAAGGAGCTCAAATCCATCAAATAAATGCTATTCGGAATTACCTTGAACAACCTGCCCTCCGCGCCAAACTCGGCGTGGATCCTTCTGTCCTGCCCAGTTTCGTGCCTTGCAACAACACCCAGCAACTTGTTTCGGCACTCTATGGATCATTATAGCCACCACACATACTTTCACATCGCCGCATTACTAGAGTGCAGTGTTCGTGCACTCATTTACGCAGGTACCTACGATTGGATATGCAATTGGATCGGTAATGAACATTGGACACTGGCTCTTGAATGGAGTGGGCAAAGTCGGTTCAATAACGAGCCCCTCAGAGAATTGGCTGTTGATGGGGAAACAGCCGGGATAGTAAGGAGTAAGAGAGGCTTGACTTTCGTCACTGTTAATGAGGGTAGGCACGTGGTGTGCCGTCTGTCCTTTAGGTATTCAAAGAGCCTAACACATCGGTTACTGTTCAGATGCCATATGAGAAGCCTAAGCAAACTCTTACACTTATACAACGCTGGTTGGCAGATGGCGAGATATGACGGACTCAGGCTAATCATTGGGTGGATATAATACTGTAGAGGCGGCTGGTATCAGTGGTTGCTGCATTGCCTCCCAGCTCGACACTCCGAATACACTCATCTAGTATTTGACTATGAATACCTTACCCCATATTCTAATAGTCTTACGTGAGAATTCGCTACTGGCTTCGGAGATTTGAGAAAATTTGAATGGCCTCGATATACTCGAGTCTGTTCTTTAAGTCCGTGACCCAGGCTCGTGACCCCTCTAGGGGCTAAAGGCCTACGCAGCGAGAGCATTAAACCTTCGATTTGGAGCTTTTATCAGGCTTTCAAAGCTAAGTGTCATCCGGGTAGCCAGAATATGTTATTTTGTGAGTGTCGGCCGTATATGTCGGCCGTTGTGATGATTGAGCGGCCTGTAAACTGACACTAACCCACTCAACATGGTTTAGCATGTCTCGCTTTATCACTGCACTAGTACGTATACCGAGATCTTGGCCAATCACATTCAACGGTTTTACTTTGTTAACAGCAGAACTACTTGAGAATTGTTGATATGTTTCAAAGCAGGGGAAAGACATTCCTTTTCATCATGTCTCGAACAACATTTTAAACTGAACTTCTGGCTGGAAGAAGCAATTTCTCGTGATATTTGACTAAAGGGAATAGGGCATCGTCCTGAGAACCGGAGAGCCCTAAGCCTGACATCTCTACATTAAACCACGTATGGCCTCAAACGCCAGTAAAGCATAAAAGGTGACTCTCTAGACTCCAGCAGACAACCTCATCAACATGCAGCTCAAGTCGCTCTTCTTCTTCACTTCTATTCTTACTCTCATTCTTGCTGCAAGTATAGAGGATGTTCTGGGTGATATAACACTCATTCAAACGGAGGCTGAGGCTTTGAACACGTCGATCAGTGTTTTCCCTGCTCTTGCTGGAATTACAAACCTCGGTGCCCTTTTGGCCAGTCTCTTCTTGCTTAGCTCTGGACATCGTTTGTACGTCTGACTCCCCATCGCTTGTTCCAGGATATCCATGGAACCGTTATTTCTGCTGTAACCATGCTCGATAAAACAGCTGACGACACCCAACTAAACTTTATATGATTACGAATTCCTCGCCATTGAATTAATCCATTCAAAAGACGGTCCCGACTCCCGTATCCGTTGAGGCGGCCCTTGACGCGGTTGTCGCGAAAAAAGCCGCGCTGCTTGGACTCCTTGCCCTAATCCCAGCGGCGTCATCTCTGAATCTCGTCAAGAACCTTGTTAAACTCAATGCCAGTACCGTGACTTTAGGGGACCTCTTGTTATCTTTAACACCAGTGAGTAGTACAGTACTACTTGCCACCTCTTTTTTGAAATTCGCTCACTTGTGGTTGCAGTCTGTTCTAATAGACCAAGCCTCAGCAACGAGGACGGAGGTTTTTGACGCCTTTGCGGAAACGATCGCAGCCTATAATTGAGCACTGTGGATAAATTCTGAATAGCCGGAACCAATCCTTAATCAATCTTCTCAAGTATTCAGGCCAGATGTTAAATATGTGGAACCAATGTGACAGGAATTTTTTTTTTTGTAATTCACGAGATCGACGACTGATGTAAGTATATAAGTTACTAATGAAGATGAAATGTTCAATGTTGGCGTTTCACCAGGACGCTTCATCGAATGATCCAGTACAAGTGTATCGTCACATCACAGCCGAAAAGCAGAGACGCTAGTGGAAGCAGCTCAGGAAAATGAGTGGAGAGTACTGATTTGAACGTCATGATAGTTATCTGATAGAATGGTTCAACGATGGCGGCATAGTCCGCTTCATGCTCGGATTGAAATGCCGGCAAAGCCCCACTCATTTCTTATTTGACTTCGTCAGATCTCTGCGGTTACCGTCCGCATTAAACCACAATAGGGAAATCGCTGAACCATCCCCCTGAGGTCCAAGGCTCACCGAGGCGCTCAAATAAGTCAATTTTGGCGTCTCTATCGCAAACCCTAACTCGTCCATGCGCTTCTTGGACTATATCGCCGTTTGACCGTGAGCTCATCATGATCTCAACGGATGAGATCGGTGGCTCTAGGCTGATGCCTCGCGCCGATCTCACATGGGTATACAAAATGGAAATTTTTTGACCTCAGTTGATGCTGACCTCAAATGGCTGACATCAATTGAGATCAGCCCCACAGAACTGGACTCTTATTGGGGCTCAGGAGCGCTCAGGCTGGTCATGCGCGTTGGGTGCCCGAAACTGCCCGGATACTACATTCACATTTTTTCCAATGGCAATATCATGAATATATTCGAGTGAACTGAATTAATACATTGACACGGTATGTTACAAGGGAGGTAAGTTGCAACTAGATAGTGTGAGGTAAACATCTACACTACAGCACTCAAGTTGCTTAGCTCATGGTCGGTATCCACCAAGCAGTGGGAAACAAGCGTTGAGGACATTCAGAGAGCATGTACACTGTAAAGTAGTTTGAACCTTCCGTGAAAGAATACCGGATAAAAAGCAAGGCTCTCACTCTGTCACACTCAGCCGTTGACGCGTTGACGTGTCACTGGAATTGACCAGGTCAGGAGGCGGAGGGTTCATTATCATGGGACTTCAGACTTTGATTCGATCTCAGCAAGATGGAATATTAATATCATTTGAGCCTCATCAAGACCCTGTGACAGCTGGGGTCAACCCAATACCAATTGAGCTTGACAGAGAGCTCAAGCCAAGATCAAGCAGGATGAGCCGATTTGAGCTCAGCCGGGGAACAGTAAGATGTCATTCCACTGACTTGAACAATATTACTCACTGGCCTCGATTTGGGATCTCGGAAGGTTGGCGGTGTAGAAGATGTACAGTCGACCTTCTTATAATGAGTTGGTGCCACGAAAACCTGAGAGGAAAGATGTCACGTCACTTTTCTCATGTGACAATTTTTACAATCTTGGCGACACATCGTTACCGTATCAAAAATCAATAGCTAAGTATGGGAACAACTTCATTTGGCAAATGACGAGCGTTTGAGGTGGCTACATTGGCTCCCGGTGCGCCCAAAATCCAATTTGGTACCATGTAAGCGCTCATCTGCCATGTTGCCCAGGCCCCATGGATTACGCATTATGGGATGGTCGACTGTACGAGCTTGTGCTAGTCGGGTCACGGCCTGTCGTACTATACACTAGGCCGGCGAGTCAATACCCCACATGGCTTATTGAAAATTTATCATGATAATCATGATAAATATCTAATACAATCATAATAAAGTCGGAATCTTTGATAATATTTCAGTATGTTTTCAATAATACGGCTGCCGTATTGACTCACTGGCCCGGTGTATAGCTCCTGAGACTTCTCGCTTCCAACTACCTTTCCCATGGTAATATCAGGTGGCAATCCTCAAATTAGATCCCATCATTTAGGATGATTGAATCCTTCTATGGGCATGTGTCAATCGCTGACAAGCTATAAAGGGCGAATTGGCTCTCGTCGAACGTTACAGCGTTCACTCTACGAGTATTGACCATGGAAACCCTCCGCTCTTTTCTCGGTGCGGGTGACCCAGTTACCAGTGAGCGGGAAGCTGGTCCCCCAGTTGCGACCATCGAAGATGTACTTGGTGATATGAAAGAGATGAAAGCGCACGGCTTAGCACTACAAGACCTGGTAAAGGAATTCCCGGAGACTGGAGGAACAATGATCAAAGCGCTGGTGAGCTTGAGCCCGATTTTGTAGTAACACAGATTCCACCTGATCATCAGACCATTCACAATGATACAGCGAAACTTCAATTCTTGGTCGACAAAACGGCGCAAGATGTCAAGGTATACCTTCCGCAACTTCCCCCTGTTAACGTGGAACTCATTAAGATCCAAGAATGTTCTCCTTCCTATCTCAGTTGAGGATGGGAAGAAGGTTTTGGACGCTACCGATGACATTAAGCCCCTTCTCGCTGAAGCAATGAAGCTCATCGTGGAAAAGAAACCAGCCTTCGAGAATCTACATATTGGAGGCATCCTTTCTATCGTTAGGCTCGATCTCACGATGCTTCATGACAGTGTGGTAGTGCTCGAGGATGCGTTGATCAATGCCTCTCCGGCAAGTCCTGATTATCAGGAGTATATTTGGCAAGACAAGCTAACTGTGATTAACATATGTAGCCCAACTTATCGGAGATTGCGAAAGAGATCAAGACCCAGATCGGAGCTATCTTTGAGGAAGTCATTGCTGCTTATTCATAATTCCGGCCCAGAACAACTGTTAAGTATTCTAGGCTTTGGATGATTATTCTACCACACAATGAGGGAGAAACACTTGGGAAAGCCGCTATCTCGTGCTCGCTTTGTAGTCCTTAACATAGCACTGTAATATCCTTAATTGTAACATTGTAACAATTGCAGTTGGCCCTGTGACATAACAATTTGCTCCATAAATTAACAATGGTGGCCACAGCTGCTATGATTGGTAACAATATGAGGAGTGCTGGAAGCCTGCCAGTGAGGGTCCAAGTGATCTCCAGAGAGTGGAGGTCCAGGAGATAGTGATGGAGATAATTACTTTCATATCTATCTCAACTTCAAACTGCATATTATGTCTCATAAAATCATGGATTTCTTTTCAAAATTTGAATCTCAAGAAGAATATGATGAGTATCATGCATTGCAATTTTATTGCCTCTGGGAAATGAGATAGAAGGAGAAAAATGGAAGGAAGAAGAAAGGGCATAAGAAACATCCTTTCCCATGTACTACCATCATTGTTTTTCTCTAGTGGTATATTGCATACTTAACAAACTACAATATATGAAGTTATGGGTGATAGTAGAAGAGAAGTTAAGGTGAGAAAGTAGTCTTTCTTCTGTGTTCAGTATCAGGAAGAAGCAGGTTGATACATGTGCTGGTCAACAGGTGACAGCTGTTGACATCTAAGCTACTATTCCTTCTTTCTCATACACCACTATCATCTTTGGGTGTCAGTTATGTATTATTACTCTATGCTGTGTCTACTAGTCAATACATTCATAATTTAGGAATACATCCATGGGATGAGGACATTGATGAGCCTGGGTCTGGGATGTCCAGCCCTATGCCTTTCTAGGAAGGTGATGCTGAGATGGTGGGCCCCTCTACTCCTTGCAGCTCAGCCCTCCCTTCTGGACTCTCTGGCCCTGTTATGCCTGTCCCTCACAAGGGCAAAGGCAAGAAGAAATAAAGCTCAGTTGTTGCTGAGCTCTTATCCCCTCTGCTGCACACTCCATCCCCAGTGTCCTATCTATCTACTTCTGTCCCCCAGTTGTTGGTCTTTCTCCAGCTGCCTCAGTTTTCTGCCCTCATCCTCCTCTTCCAGATGAGGATGACTTTGTCTCTTGTGTAGAGAAGTGCAACTTCTTTAGCCCTCCTGCTGCCTTGTCTAGCAAGTTGTTAGACTTGGTTTTCTCTGTTAATTGTGCTTTTGCAGCTTGGACTAGCAAGGTCTGGGCTGAGGAGCATAATCATATGCAGTTTGCTTACATCCTGTTAGTGATGGTGAGGCATGTTGTAACTTTGGAGTAGCATACAATATCCTTTGAGCCCTTTCCTGACATGCTTACCTTTATTTCCATGATGCATGGCCTACTTTTCTGAGATCCTCCTGTCTCTGTTCTGATCTGCAGGTCTGCTGACAAAGTAGCTTCTGCTCTTTCTGCCTCTTCACATAGTTCTCTTTCTGAGGTCACAGTCTGTTCTCCCTCAGCTCCCAAGCTTGCCCCTCTACCTCAGCCTGCTTGGTCTTTCAAGTGCCTTCTGCCTTTTTCCTCCACTGTCAAGTGTTCCTATGCTGATATGGTCTGTGATGTAATGTCTTTAGTCAATTTGGCCAAGACTGTCCCTGATTTGCTATCTGACCACATTATCACAATGTATCAGGTGTCTGTCCCCCTAGCACTTCTGAGACACAAGATTAAGTCAACTGTTTCCAGTTTCTCTTGTTGCCAGATTCTTGTCAAGATCAACTCTCTGCCCTTCTTTTTGCAGTTCTCAGCTTTGGTTGGAGTGGCTAACTGTTCTCTTGGTAAGAGTGACCTTCAGGTTAACTTCTGTCACTTCACTTACAGGAGAATTTCCCTCCTTATCTCTTATGTCACCTCCCAGGCTGAGATAGACCTAGTGAAGACTAGTATCATGCATCTCCTCTCTATTACTGAGAGTAGAGTTGAGACCTCTCTTCTCTATTTGTGATCTCACCTTAAGGTTGTGGATGTTCTTTTCTTCAAGGCAGATAGCTAGCAGGTCACTGCTGATGATGTACAGGCAGTCATGGGGAAGTCCTATATAGCTGCTTTTTTTACTCTTGCAAATAGCTCTCAGGTTATGCATAACTGTCAACATGTCAATACCACCACTATGTAGTTCAATGTCCTTGACTTCCAGTTAGGTGCTACTGCTAAGCACTTGATTGGTACCTCCTTCTAATTTGGCCCAGCCTCATGCTTCATGCATACAGCCTACTTCTACTCTAATGTTTCTTTATGTCAGCATTGCTAGTACTGGGAACACTCTACTCATGCCTGCTGGTCTCAGGGCCTCTGATGCACCCAGTATGCTAGTCCTCACACTGAGGTCAGTTATTGTCAACATACTTCCTGCTGCAGGGGTAACCTCTCTGTGAAGCCACTTGAGGAACTGACCCCCATGGGAGCTCTATGCCCACATACTATCTGCTGTGTGAACTATAAGGGAGATTACAGCACTAGTGACTGATGGTGCCCATATTGGTGTTATTGCTTTGATCAGGCTTGGTTGTCTGAAAAGACAGCCTTGTCTGAGAGAACAGTAGTGCTCAATGCTATTTCTCAGAAGATAGTAGAGGAAGAGTGCAAGAGTAGGAGAGCACTCAACCAGTGCTGCTGAAACCTCAAACTTTGTCATAGGCCCCCACCCAAAGTTGAGTAGAGCAAGGCAACATTTATTAGATACTGATCACAATAGACTTTTAGGTAGTTTTGACCTGTTATGTCTTCTTGTAGTTGTTTTTAGTTGTACTCCTGTAATAGTATCCTGATCTACCAACCCAGGTGTGAACTGCTATTAAGCTCTGCATTATAAATTTATAATTTTTGATTTTTTAAAAAAAAAAGACATCCAAGCTACTGAGGCTTCATTAGACCAAGCTATTGGGGCTGATGAAGACAACTCTAATTCTGAATCCTCAGACAGTTCTGACAAGGATATGGGCAATGACAAACCTGTTTGACATGCTTGCTCTATATTGCATGCTTAGTCTCAGGCTCTATCTCAAGCTCAATCTATTGCTAATTAAAGGCAGAATTCTAGATCTACTTCTCCAATCTGTGCTTGATGTTCCTCTCTTGCACATACTTGTACACCACTACTTAATCAAATAGCTTTTAAATATGAGCCATCTACCCTAACTGGTTTTTTTTTTTTTTTTTTAATTCAACAATTTATAATGCAGCAGATGAGGCTAAGACCACATCCCACTAGCTACAATTACAGAGTACCCTAATGTTTCAAGGCATATCTAACCTAGACCACAGGAAGTAGTAGCAGGAAATAAAAGAAAAGAAAAATTACAATGTACAGGAGGGTTGGAAAGTGTATAGTGTCAACACTTAACTTGATAAAGAGGCCCCATGAGCAAATGACCAAAGACAACTACTGTTCAGCACATCATCTTGAAAACCAGCCAGCATCAAATCAATGATGCTAAAACTTGCATTTGTGATTGTTAGCTGCATATTTACCTTGGCAGTTTGAACAAATAAGAATGTGTGGACATGGATTGTCTGCCACAGTGGGAGGGATGGGAGGGTTGGCTTTGGAGTTGCTCTTGCAGCAGCCAGCATATTCTTGATAGTGTTGCTCCAAGTGTGGCCCAGAGCAGCATGAGCAGTAGATTGCTTCCATCTTGCAGGAGGTAGTGGGATGGCCCCAGTGCCAGCATCATTGACAAAGGGAGACTCCTGGTTGGGCCTTAGCAGGCTGGATGATGCACCAGGCATTGCTGATAGTAAGGAATTGACTGTTGAGCTTCTTGATAGCAGCTCCAGACTGAGAGTCCCAGATATCAAACCACACAGTGGTGATATCTGAGTGTTGAGAATTGTACATGATGCGAGGTTGAGCAGCAAGCTTGATCAATAGCTCTGGAGCCATGGAGAAGGATTGAGTGATCTCTTCTTTGGTCACTGGGAAAGGAACATTGAGAATCTTGAGATAAGATCTCGATCTAGAAAGGTGGGCTGAGACAGGAATGTTAGTACCAGCAGAGACAAATTTGGAAATGATCTTGACATCTTCCTCATCTGGAACAATATTAGTGGCCAATGAGAGGCCAGAGTAAGCGATATGCATGTTCAAAATTTGAACATGGTGGTTAAGGTATTTCAGCTCTCTGTTGAGTTCAAGCATGACCTTGATGACATCAACCTGATGAGGATTGGTGAAGGGAATGATGACCTGGTGTCTAGTAGGGCCAGTCATGGTAGAGGAAGGCCTGCATTTAGTAGGCACAACATCAGAGGTAGTGGCACAATGCATAGCGGTGATGCACTTGGGAGAAAGGACAGGGAAGGCTTGAGCTAATTCTGCTAAAGCCACATCATCATGAGGTGAAGGCCTAGACATGGGCCTAGCCTTGAGTACATTAGTAAACAAGCAGTGAGGCTTGTCCACAGCTGGTTTCCTTGTTTCAGAAGCCAGCTTCTTCATTGCTGGCTGAGGAGTTTTAGCTGTACCCTTGCCCTTAGGCATAGGGTTAACAACAGGTATCACAGTAGGAGCCATAGCTAGGGCAGGAGGTTGGGTGCTCATAGATGGAATGTGCTTGATGGCTCACTCGATGATGTTAGTAGCAGTAACAACATCGCCACCATCACCACCAATAGTAAGGTGTACATTGTTAAATGACATGTAGGGGAATGGAAAAGCATCAAGCAATAGAGCAACTAACTTTGTATAGTAGAGATGCCAATTCACTCCAGAGCAAGTGGCCATCTCATGAAAAGCTTCTGGTGCATTGTCTGCCTTGAACCATGACCAAATATGATGAAGATCTTCAAAGAGGGACTGCCTGTTCTCATCTGAGACCTGTAATGGATCAAGTGATGCCAATTTCTCAGCATTATAAGAAGTGAGAGTGTTTCTTGGAGTGTTGAAGACAACATTCACATAAAATACAGCTTCAGGTGGAACATGGACTCCTCTATCAGGAGTCACAGGTAGAATGGGAGCACCAAATACAGTGCCTGGAGTAGCAGGTTTAGGAGGCAAGATAGCCTTCCTTTTCTTGTGACATTTAGTGGTGGGCATCTTCATAACCACCTCAGTGATGTGGGCATCAAATTTGTCAGGATCAATTTTGCTGACTGACTCATCCATAGCAACTTCCTCAACAGAAAGACCAGCAAACAAGTTTGTAGACAACATATCAGACATTGTACAGAGCATAGACTAATCTCCTAGACCAACAGCCCAAAAGGGAAGGTGGTGGTAAGAGATCAAGGAGAGATGCTACCCTAACTGGTTATAGCTTTTATGATAACTCTTCATTTGACACCACTCCTAAAGGTATGTGTCAAAGTGAAGTCCAGAAGATTCATGACAACATACCTTTCCCATCTCACATCTCTTCTCAACAATGAGAATACATTACTGACTATAAGGCACATTATCCTCTAAAACAAATTCAAGCATTTAACAAAGCCATTCACAAAGTCCCACAAGAGACACTGTCTTACTCTATAGCTTGCACCCTCAAGAAATATGATAGAGACACAAATGTCTTTTTTTCTAATACTTCTTCTATGATGCTTGGCCCTCCTGTATTGGACATAGTCAAATAGCCCACATTAACCTCTTGGAGCAACAACAACATAACAGCTCTAACCCTTGATCCTATGGGCAATATCCTAGAACTCTCTATGCTGAAACTTGATCTAGCTATCACTGAGCTTGCTGGCACTGATGCCTCACAAGCTAATGTACACACAGCAGTTACATAAGAGCAACCACTGCTACAATCTGATTATGCCAAAATAGATGTTGATGGAATACCTCAGAATATTGATGCTGTTCAAGGCAGTAACATGAATTCTGATGAAAAAGAGCTGACTATCAATGATTTTGAGTCATCTCTTGGTCAAGTTAGTCTGGAAATCTGAGAATGTGCTGAATAGTTCAAATAGTTTCCTGTCAATACTGGTAAATTCACACCTTCTTCTGCTATTGTGGATGAGTTAGTGTATATGTTCACTACAATATATGATGACAGCTGGGACATGTTGTTATCAAAGATTTGGATATCACTGAAGGATATGCTCCTAAAGGGAGTTAAAATTTCACAATTTTCTAGCTCATGGAGAAATTATTCTTTTCTGACCATTCTCAGAATAACAAGAAGGTCAACAAAGGTAAGAAATGTGAAGTTGTGCCATTTTCTCAATCTGACAAAAATCACAACATTGACATGGAAGACAACACCTTTCTTTCCTAGTAACTGCCATTATCAAAGTTATGTGTTCAAAACATACATTCTATAGATTCACTACAAATTCTGCAAAATAAATTCTGATAGTAAGAGTGGTGTTGGTAGTAGTATTACTAGCAAGCTTTATGCTACTGGTCATATAGTTAGAGATCTCATCAAGAAGAAAGGTTCTGCTGTTCATATCCCCTCTGGAGCATCTGCTGGCTCTGTCACTCAACTCTCTCCAAATAACAACTCTTTTGATAAAAAAGGGAAGTCTTCCTCCTTTGATGAAGCTCCCACCCAACCTAGGAGCAGGGTAGCTTCTCAGGTGCAATCTCATGCTCACCATGATCATAGTCTTCAAAGCAGGACTTGTAACTCTTGTTTCTGCTCTCCTGAAGTTCAAGCCCCTCCCTCTAATCAGAGGGCTCTTAGGCCTGAGATGCCTCTTCCATCTATTAGGCCATCTTCTCCCAATACATTCAATACTCCTTGTTCATTGCATATAGCTGAAACTCACAAAGTTGTTGACAACATTCCTCAACCTTCTCCCATTGTATCTGTGCATTGTGAAATATCTATGGGCTTCAAAATGCATCATTCTATAGACTAGCTTCAATGTTTTGATGAAGCTATCCTACAAGTTCTCCAAGAGTAGTTTACTGCTGCTATTGCATGCCAGGTTAAATCTGAAGGAGGCTTCACTCCTTTTCTTGATGATGGCCATTCTATAATATTAGGCCCTACTGTCTCTGGCCTCAACATAGGAGCTATACTCAACCAATCTTTCTGGAGTGGACAAGCATTTAATAATGCTGACTCTCCTACTCCTGCCCTCAACCTATTACTGGGCTTGTGTTATAACCTTATGAGTAAAGTCAGGTTGTAATAGAGGCAAAAGCTTAAGAGTGAATAAGAGAAAAGTACAATTGATAAAGTATAAGGATACAGGCTCTACCTAGGGTACTTATATACAGATGGTCCCAGGTAACTAAGATGAGTAGTGTGGAAGTAGCCACTTGGCTATGCATGTAATATGGCATGTTGATGTGCTTAGATGTGCATAGTGACATGGGCATGTGGCATGGAGGGTGTCATCATATGCTTTGATGGTGTTTTCATTTATTTCCTCTTTTAATTGTGTTCTTAATAATTCACTGTGATATGTTTTCTTCATGCTCTGACACTCATTTCACCACTAGACATTTCTCCTTTTACTCCTCTCAACCCTTAGTCTCTCTTAGTATAAATATGCTCCTGTAATTTGTAATGAAGCATCAAAATCTATCTAATTCACTCTCTCATTCTCATTGAAAACAACACTTGAAAGAAACTTAAAATTATTAACTTGTTATCTTATCTTGACTTCATCTCCTACTCCTTGACCACTATCCCCTTCTGACTTGCAAACATCTTCCACAAATTAGAGCCCACTGCGAGAGGATAGTCATCATTGACCTCTATCTGCTCAGCCCCATGATCCTATTCCCATCATGTCTGACACTCAGTCAGAAGATGAACCCAACATACTAAAGACTCAATGAGAAACCTACTTGAGGGACAAATCACTAATACCTTTGCAACTTCCACAGCTAACAAAAGCACCAAAGAAAGATGAAAAGATGCCAAAGGATGCCCTGGATGAACATGAGATGTTATGAGGACATGCATAAAAGGAACTACTAAGTCAAATGAACATCAGTACATCAGCATCTATCAATACAGCATTTATGACAACACCAGCACCTACCAATTCTTCAGGGGTTGCAGCCATGCCTGCTCCTGGATCAAGGCATGCCCCTGATTTTAATTCAAAAGACCCAGAGGAGTTAAAGGAATTGCTGGAGGAATTTGAGGAGTTAGCAAAGAGTTGTAGTTTGACAGAGAAGGAGAAGGCAAAGGTGGTGGTGAAATATATTGATAAGGAGACAAATACTTACTGGAAGAGGATGGAGGGGTATGATAAGGAGTGGGAGAAATTGAAGAATGCAATCCTAGATGGATACTTGATATCATCCCTTGATGGTAGAAAACCAACAGTGGCACAGCTAGTGAAGATCTTGAAGAGCTATAAGAAGGGGAAGATTGAGGATAAAGAAGAGTTGGATACATACCATCACAAGTTCTGGATCGTCATGTCAGATCTGGTGGAAGCCAAAGTCATTGATAAGAAATGGAGGGACAAATATTTCTGGAAGAGCTTACCATGAAAACTACAACACACTATTGCAGATTGATTGGCATCATGCAATGCAAGTTTTGAAAGTGAAGATGTGCTGAGCATGAAGGATGCCATTAAGGCAGGAGGATTTGTGTTGAGGAGGGCAGTGGCTAGAGGTGACATGAAAAGGTTGAAGGAGAAAAAGAGGGTGATGGAGTTGAGTGATGAGGAATCTAGTGAGGATGACATAGAAAGCTCAGAAGAGTCAGAGGATGAGAGGAAGATGAAGAAGGGGAAGGAAAAGGGAGAAGTTAGGACAAAAGTGGTGTGGTTTGAAGAGGAGGGAAAAGGATTGCAGGAGAAGGTAGACAAACTCATGAGGAAGTTGCTTCAACTAGATGTCAAGGATGATGAGTATGCCAAAGCCTATGCCCAGCTCTTCCTTGTGGATCCCATTGTTACCAGCTGACTTCAACCACTGATGTGTTTTGGATCACATGTTTAAGTCACAAACACCTTTAGACATCAGTCAATACCACTAGCTAGGCTACCCATTCCTAATATACAACAATCCTCAAGCCCCTATGACCCCTCATGCCACTTTTGTAAGAGACATGACTGCCACATGAAGACGTGCTCCGAAGCAGCAGAGTACATGAGGTGGGGATGGATCATCTTCCAGCCAAATGGGTACTATGTCCATTCTGATAGAAGCCATATTGGACAATATCCCAGAGGCCTCAAGGCAGCCATTGACCTCAAATGCACCCAAAATGACACTACATCTATGACTACTACATCATGTGATCATCCACCTCACATGCCAGCTGCACCACCTGCACCATCTGCATTCACATTGTATATTGGAGCTGTTAAAGATGATAAGGAGTTTGTGTGGGGAGCAATGACAGATGGCAGGAGTGTTTGAACAAGAGAAAGTGGATGGGTTTGCTACAATGAGAGCTCAGGAAAGGAAGGGAGAGGCAGAGAAGAAAGTGGTTACTACTCACTAGCCAGCATATCAACTTGAGCCCAAAATCATGGACCCAGAAGCACCACAGCATGTTCTTCAACAAATTCTTGATGTTGAAGTCCCAAACCTCAAGGTTTGAGACCTTCTTGCACTCAGTGGTGACCTTCAAAAGGAAATGATTGAGAATACATGAGTACAAAGGTCACCAACAGCAGACACTACCTTGGTGTCAGTGCCCGATATGTCTCTAGAGTTTGCTACACTGCTTTGAGAGGTGGAAGTTGTGGTGATGGAAAGGTGTTGTGAGATGGGGTTGTTGGATGAAGGATCAGAGATTGTAATTGTGTGGAAGGATCTGTGTGAGGAGTTGGGGTTAGAAATTAATCAGAAGCAGAAGATGACAATGCAGACAGCAAATGGAGGAAGAAAAGAGATGATGGGATATGTTGAATATCTGAAGTTGGAGGTGGGAGGAATCAAGACATATGCTCATGCATTTGTGGTGCTGTTATACTCCATCATCCTAGTATACTATTTTTATCATTCTGTTCTGCATCTATTACTTGTTCTCCATTTATCCACTGTTTATTGCCCAGTATATAAGTCTACTAGTTACATCTTGTAATCTAGTTTAGTCTTGTTTGACTATATACCTCTACCTTTCAGACTCTTAGTCAAGGCGAGGCTTAGTCCTTGAGTGCTTCTCTGTCATCACCTTTGCATAGGCCCAAGTCTGTATAGACAGCCTCCCTAAAAGGGACATTCAGAGAACAATCTCTAACACAGATAACAAAAGACTAAACTCACTAGAATATTGACTCGATTCAGCTCTTAGCTGTCTGTCATTGCTCTCTCTATCTTAGGTTGTTGCTTGGCCAGGGAACAAGCCTTTGGTTACACTTTACCATGAAAATAAGCAAAGGATAAGGTTGTCACTTAACCAGAAAAGCATTGCATTCTACAAAGGTCTATTCTACATCTCTGTTATAATGTCTACTGGACAATTTCATGCCCCCTTGACTTCTGAAGAAGAAAAGGATGCTGTACCTAAACCTATACCCCATCTCCTTCACTCTGAACATCCTTCCACTTCACGACCCTCCCCCCTTTTCCAAACTCCATCAGAAACTCCCTGGGCATTTCATTCATCAACCCCGACCCCCAATCGACTTTACACTCCCATACTCACATGGCCTTCACATCCATCACCCCAACTGCCACCTTATTCAGAAATAGAAATGGCAATAACCCAAAGTCTCTTGGATACACCACAGCAATTACCACATCAATCTATCTCTGGATCTTTCAACAATTTAGATAATGGTCAAGACAATGATAATGGTCAAAATGACAACCAAGAAGAAGAAGAAGAAGAGGAAGAAGAAGAAGAGGAGGAAGATGAAACTGAAGAAACCAAGAAAAGCCAATCTGATGATCAAACCACAGCATTAACAGACTTATTGGCAACCCTGTCAATCACAAATATCTCCATCAATCCACTGATATCTTCACACACCATACCATTCACATTCTTCAATAACCCCATCCTGACTATGACTAAAACCACATGGCATGGCACACCTCCCTCTGCATTTGCATTCTTGTCACAGTCTGCATTGGAATCATCATCACAGTCCTTTTTGCAACTGCTGCAGCATTTCCCCATATCGACTACCCCACTTCCTCAAACACCACCACTACCATCTCCACTGGTACATTTACTCTTATTAATACCAATGTCAATATTACCTCCACAAGCTTTGCACCCACCATCACAACCACCAGCAGGACCTCTGGCAGGACCTCCACCACCACCACCACCCTTACTACTTCCACAACCACAGCCTCAACTACCATAACCACCAGCAGGACCTCTGACAGAACCACCAGCAGGACCTCCACTGCCTCCACCTCCCATTGCACCTGTCACCATGGCCGCTGCCAATCCTCCTGAACCCATGTTCATGGGCCCAAAAGTCTTTGATGGAAATCATGAAAAGTTTGAGCAATGGTTATTATCAAGTAAAATCTATCTCACTACTAGACAAAACACTTATCCCGATGATCAAACAAAAATATGGTATATTCTCACCACCATGCAAGACAGCTCCACCAATACCTGGGCAGCTCAATTCATTGTATCTCACACCAATCCCCCAGCTCAACAAGGTGGACAACCCACTATTGCTCTCAGCTCCTATAACATTTTCATCACTGCCCTTCAAGCAGCCTTTGCACTGCCTAATTAACAGGCATTTGCCCTCACAAAGCTCAAACAAATGCGTCAACAAGGACAACCCCTTAAAGACTTCATATCTGACTTCAAGAACTATGTCTGCCTCTTCAAAATCACCAATGAGGACGTTCTCATTGACTACTATCAACAAGCTATCAATCCACAGATCGCCCAACAAATTGATACCCAGATCAACCTCCCCACTACCATTGAACAATGGTATATGCAATCTCATCATCTAGACAACAACCATTGTCATGCAGCAGCTCTCTATGGGCAAGTCATCTCTTTTCCAGACTATAGACAAGCACAGCAACAATACAATTGTTGATTTCCCTCTTGTTGCCAGCCAACTCCATCAATGCTTATGATGACTACTACCATCATCACCCTCAACCCTCCACATCCCATCATGATCCTAATGCTATGGATGTCAGTCATGCCTATTTCAACATCAATGAACAATACACCATACCTGATGACCCCAAGGAATATGAGGAATTCATCTCCACTATGGAGGAGGAACTTTATAATGTGGAAGAGGAGGGGGAAACTCCTCCTGATGAAGCAGAAGGTATTTACACATTGACTGATGCTACTCTAAATTCCATCTTTACCCCCACTGAATGACAATATTTTCTTAGAGGAGAATGTTTTGAATGCAGAAAGAAAGGTCACTGCACATGTCAATGCCCCCTTCATTGAGCCTGACAAGCCCAAACTCCCCATCAGCAGCCCCCTTCTCACTTCCAACCTTGTCAATGCCCTTGACCTTGCCCACCTGTTGCTTGAGCAGTAAACGCTATTGACATGGCTTGCACTGCCACCAACATCATTGATAATGTGGCAAAGGAGCATCGAGATGTGGTCAAAGTGTCATTTTCAGATTTCTAGATTATAACTCTGTACCCAAGAACAATGTTTCTTTATCTTTTTCATTGGACCTTGTAGTTATTCCCTGTGAACACTCAAACTCATTTATTTATCTACCCTTGAATGTTCTACATCTGAACCAAAGATCCCTTCCAATCACTACCTTAATCGACTCAGGAGCCCAGGAGAACTTCATCAACTATGATTATGCCCAAAAACATAGTTTACTCACACTACCACTCAAATCCCCAATTAAACTCTACTACACAGATGGCAGTTCCAATCCCAAATTGACAGTGACCTCCTACATAAACCTTCAAACTTGAATTAACAATCGACAATGTCATATATGGGTTTTAGTTACATACCTCACTAAGAAAATCCTCATCTTAGGGATTTCCTTTCTAGAACAATTCAATCCTGATATTAACTGGAAACAACAAACTTTTAGATGGAGAAATCTACATACCGAATACATGGAACTCCTTCATTCATTAAACTGACTCTCTGATCAATCTTCAGCAATGCTAGACCAATTAGTGGTCCTTCATTCCAATTAAAACCCAACCAACAACTGGGAATACAATTCACAACTTCATAATCACTATCCCATCAATCACAATGAATCTAGCATAGAAATCGAACTCACTCATGTTATTGCAACACCCTTAGAGTTAAATTATAAGGCTACAATTGCCACTCAATTGGCCCAGTCCAAAGCTCCACCCGAAACAATTCTCTTTGAGAAACTGGTACCCACCAAATTCCACCACTATCTGTTATGATCAGCGGAACTTCATTCCCATATATGGATGGTGACATCATTCTTGATCTTT